>BMAO01027761.1:0-22457 GCA_019973975.1 Trichonephila clavata | reverse complement strand
GTATGATTTTTTAAATGATTGTTAAAATTACCCTTCCTTTTAAATTGCTTGCAACAGAATTATCACACATTATACTTAGCGGTGAATTCATGCTTTTAAATTCTTCTAAAATATTTTTTCATCAAACAATCACTACTTTCTAAATCAAAATTCTGTTTTCTTTACTTGATAACGTATGCTATAAATCAATAGCGAGTTTGTGATCTATATCTTTCACTCAAAGTGGAAGTAGTGAAGAATTGTGTGTGGCTTTCCGAATGATCCGGTGGCCTGGAGATAGCTTATGTATAAGTTCATCGTAAATCGAGTCTGATTAATCCAGTAAAATTAAAGTTCAAAAATTGCATTTAACGATGCATACGATGCAAATTATGAAATGAATTTTGTTTTAAGTAGAATTACGCATTTATTTACTTTAAAAGGCTTGGCTTATTAAATCCACCGAATCAAAGTTGAAATCACTTAATTTTTTTTCTTCGTCATTTAATACAAAGCAATACGCGTATACAACTTACATTCCAAAGGCCAAATTTTAAATCACAATTGTACGAAAACGATTATTTGGTGTTTTAATCACATACACTATTTACTGAAGGAAAAATTAATGTGTGTGGAACTGAATGGTGATATGCGGGTAGACTGAACCCTCGGTATCCGCTTATTAATGTCTAAGATGTATAAGACAATGTCTTATTATGGTTCAAAAATGTAAATAAGTAGAATATAAGAAAAATTAATGGTATCTGCCATCTCCTAATATGTGAAGCTGTAGGTGTAGATTTGTGAGTTTAATAGCACACACCATTTCCTTCAGGATACTCAATTGGAACTGGACAGGCCTTAGCGTGTGGACTTAAACCTCGGTATCCGCATATTCCTGTCTACGATGATCTAAACTCTTTGAACAAGAAGAAACTTGGCCCACATATTTATATTATGATTATGGGTGTTAGAAATTTTATGAACATTTTCAAGTACTACTCTAACCTAAAAAACTCCATTACGTGAAATATGAAACCGGAAGTGTACCAAACGACACACTTTCCCCTGTCAAAACGACACAAACAGGAAAAAGTTCAACATTTTATTTATCGGTCATCAAAGAACGAGAAAACTACAATAACCTGAACATTATTCGGTGTTTTTGCCTTAAAATAACATTCCTGTCATGTTAGCGAAACATGTTTGTGAGTTATGTCCTTTATTAAAGTCAAGTACAAATGAAACATTTTCGTTCAATTTGATTGATATTTTTCTCAAATTTCCTAGGAAAAATTTTCAAGTTCTTAAAAGTAGATAAGTATCCTGTCTCTTAGTTAAATTATTCACTGTGATTTAAGTTTTTATCATGTACAATAAAATTAATTATAAAAAAAGGATTGGGGAGACTTGGTCAAAAACACATAATGTTCGACAAGCATTAAAAGTTTCCTTCGTGTGTATTAAAGATGAGCAATAAATCAGTTACGGGTATAATATAGGAGTTATTTCATTCAAATTAAGAGTAGGGTTTTTTATTTCTATGAGTGAGATGTCGTTTCAAACCTGACAATTTTTTTAATAATGCTTTGCAAATATCAGAACAAATTGATTTTTCTCTGAATGAATGCGTTCAGGCCTTTTCAAATTACGCATCGAATTAAAGATTTCTTTGCCTATTTCTCAAATATAAACATTTTCTTCAGAATAAAGTTTTAAAAATGCATCTTTAAATTTCTTTTCCTTTCGAAAATTTTGAAACAAGATTGAAATTTATGATACTTTTGCTCTTCAGAATCAAGGGAAGCCACATTCAAGTTCTCCTTTTGCCCAGAAATCGCAAGATGTATTTTGAATGGATTCTCCATTTTTATATGAACTTTTAAATGATTGTTAAAATCATTAGCCGTTTTATATTGTTTTCATCAAGTATCTCCAATGTTGTACCTACACAAAGCTTAATTACTTAGATGATCATAAAACCTTTGTACTACTTAAACAAGGACTTGTTCTTAGTACAAAGTCTTTATCGCTTTCCTTGACAGAGGGTGCCAGTTGGTGACCAAACTGTTTCACTCAAATTAGCAGTAACGAAGAACGTTGTACATTCCGAGTGCTCATTGACTTAGAGATAGCCACTATACTAGTTAACCTAGAAAAGATTATGTCTTTGATTAATTCGTGAAAATGGTATCGAGGTTAATTTTACTGTAAAACGCATTACCTTTACAAGAGCTCATAAAATACTTATATTGAACTGAATATTTTATGAAAATTAGAATTACGCATTTATTCACTGAAGGTATCTTGGATCCTATGTCGTCCTGCTCTGAGTTTCACAAACCGGTTTTTTTATCTCTTAATACTAGACATTTTGAACATGACGTGGATCGAAATCCGAATCCGTTCATCCGCATGCCCACAACAGAAAAGTTTTTATCTCTCATTAAAGTAGCATAAGCAATTACTCTTTGGGTAATTAAATGAAAAGTGTTCGGTTAATTCCCTCTATTAATACCTTGGTATTTGATAATCTACAATGAATATCTTCCTGATGGATAAGAGAAGACAGGCCCTTTCAAACTTCTCTCTAAAGAAAAGAGAGATAGAAAGTTTTATTTAACCCAATTTCCACAGTTTATTCATTTTGTTCAAATTTGAGAAGAATCATATTTTCTGAACTTAATTAAACCTAAACATTTAAATATAACAAGATTTAAAAAATTTTATATTTTATATAAGAAATCTGTGACCAGTTCTCTAAATAGGACACTGGGATAAAATGGATGCAATTTGCACTTACAGTGGTACCTCGACATACGAGTGCCCCAACATACGAGTTTTTTGAGATACGAGCCGGCGAACGAGTGATTTTTTGCTTTGAGTTACGAGCGAAATTCGAGATATGAATTCGGTTTAGCAGGTCGGCCGGTAGTAGCACGCGACCGCGCGCCATGCGGTTGCGCCCATCACGGTCAGTGAATCAGTTGGCAGCGTGCTTCCGCTGTGAAAAGTTGTTTAGTTGTGTTCGCGTTTTCATTTACATTTACAGTTGTAGTTCAGGAGGAACTGATGACTGAGGAGATACAAGAGTTACAGTCACAGCAGCATACGGAGTTTATGCAAGAAATTTGTTTCGAGGAGTCGGAGGAGGAGGTTATTTCTACAAGTGAGATAAAGGAGATCTTAGGAATGTGGGAGAGAGTTTCACAGTTCGTGGAAAAGAAAAACCCAAAGTTGCAACAGGTCGTGCATCTGATCTTTTTAATGACACTTGCCTAACTCATTTCCGGAACATTCTGAGAGGGAGGAAGAAACACACCTTCTTGGAAATGTTTTTTTCTAAACGGCCTACAGGTGAAAGCGAGAAAAATGTAGCGAAAAAGGCAAAGACCAGTGAGGATATCTAATTCATTTCTTTACATTCTCTTTTCTGTTTTTGTACAATAAATATTTGTCATTTATAAATACGTTTTTATTATTGAAAACCACGTAACAAAAATAACTGGGGTGACATTTTGGGGGTTGGAACGGATTAATGGTAGTTCAATTGTTTTGTATGGGGAAATTTGCTTCGAGATACGAGTAATTCAAGATACGAGCAAGGTTGCGGAACGTATTCAACTCGTATGTCGAGGTACCACTGTATATGTTTTAGCGTTTTCTTCAGTGATGAAAAAGGATTTCAAGTACAAAAAATTTTTTACTGTATTTCAATAGTTGTTTTTACAATATAAGTTCACTTTTCAGGTGAATTTTTCACTAATCTTGGTGCGAAGAATGAAAGCAAAGCAACAAAGTGTTTTGTCATGTAATCCACAGTATGTTTTTGTTTTCTCTTTGCAGCTCTCTCTTTGACAAACACTGTTCGTATCGCTCTAGTAAAAAATTACCACCACTCTATACGAATGGCTCATTTTGCACCATAAGGTATATTCGAGTTCCTAGGTCCACCTTTCGTTCTTATCACAGTTCTTTTACATAAACTGTTATTACAGCTCTTCGGAACTACTTCAAGTCTAGGACTTTACCTTGAAAAGAATTTTTTGAATTATTCAGGCATTTACCATAGCCGTATCCAGTGAACGTATAAAAGTGAGAAGTACCACATTTTTCAACGAATTTTAATGGAATAAAGTCCAACCAATCCATCTTAGTGATACACGCCCCCCATAAGTTTGTTGAAATAATTTATCAAATTCGGCATCTTCACGTTACGTTTATGTATGTGTACTCATACTGACTTCCAAATTTCATAAACTGATTATTGAGTACGGCAAATAAAGATTTTACTTTGAAGGTTCGATCCTGGGCAGACATATTTACAGTCAGACTTGCAGTTCCATTGTCCACAAAGTGTAAATATGATTTCAACTTTTGGAAACGGTTTCGTGGTGTGTCATTTTTCGACAGGGTATTAGGAAAGTTTTCAGTATCTGAATAGTAATCATGTTCACAGGTAGGTATTTGAATGATAATCAAAATCAAAATTCCTATAAAAACGCGTATTTCATTCGTAAAGTTCAAGAAATTTTTGTTTTTATAACTTTTGCATATGACACAATTTTTTTACAATGCGACCATTAACTTTATTGTAATTAAACTGCTCACTACTTTCTACTACTTCAATGCAGTTCTACTTTCAATGCAGTTTCCATTTTTTTCAGAAAGTAGCCTGCAGTTGTTTCAGTTTGCGGTTCCCATTTTGTATATTGCGGTGATTTATTCTTTATTCAAGGCGACTGATGGCTTTTAGCTTTTTTCTGTTCTTTATAGTCTATTAGTTCTTAAAACTTTATAGTTCTTAAAACTCTAAAGTTCGGTTCGGGAAGGAAAATAACTCTCATGTTCTAACCTCCAGAAACCCATGAACATAGCTTACAAAATTCTCACCATTATTTACTTCATTCTCACTCTCATTATCTTCGTCGATCAGTTCACTGGCACCAGTGGTAACACAGCAATTTCACGTCACTCTCATCTGAATCGAAACTAATAATTCTAAGACTTCTACTCATTTCAGACACCTTTGCACTGATATAACTCAGCAGGGGATAAATACTAGAAGTGAAATTAGGAATATAATTTTTTTTTACTTTTAGGTATAAAGTGAGAAAAAATGCATTAATTGCATGCTTATTGTCCACTGTGCTATTCAGAGGACAATTAAAAAATAATGCGCGTAAAATTACCTAAGAACAGTATATAGTTCTAATTAACCACCAGGATGATAACGAGAGAGTACTATCACATAAAAATGCCCAGCTAATTGTCCAAAGTAAATTGAAAAATAATTCTGCAGCCACGAAAAGATGACACAAATTAAACACACTAATGCGATGAATATGCAAAATGTCAAGGAGAGGGGGGGACATATAACTCACTCTAGCAGAAGGTCATATCTACCCCTACGTTTTCCAACTGACTAAATATTCACAACAAACAAATATTATTTCACTTGAGATTTTCATCTGTCCACTAACTAGGACATTGGAATAAAATGGGTTAAATTGTACTACAAAGTTGGACGAGGACTACTGGCGATGGACCTCGTATTTTTGAACCACTGTCAAGTGACAAGAACGAAACCTGTGTGAGCTGCTACCCGCCTCCTAACTTTCACACTGCATCAGCTTAAAGACGTTTGAGCCTCTACATGCTTAACGTACGTCAGTCCCCTCTACATTTTAGCGGTTCTATATTTGAACTCTTGACAGATCAGCCATGTTTCCGTGATCTTGACGAGTGGTTTACGGGGCCTCAATATAGGAAAGGTATTGACAAGAATACAAATTTATTTCCTGTTGCTTAAAGCTTAATTATTCCGGAAATTTTATGTGTAAACTTCGATTGAGATATAAAGAAACTCTCGGTGAAGCAATATGGACTTCGAACATAGCATTTGCCGTTTGATTTCAATTGCACTGGCGAATTGAGAACTTATTGTGCGTACAATTTGACATAAAATAATCTATAAATAGTTACACATAGTGTTATCATTGAATAACCATTAAAGTTTTCATACATATTAAGTAATCAGTTTTCGGCAATCATCATGCACCTGCGCTTAATGGGTTTGTCTCAACAGTTGTTCTCCAAAAAAGAGAAATATACAAGTTCAGGAAACTTCATAAACTGCACCCTAAAATCTATTTAGAGAATAAGACATACAATTCCGGTATCGTCAATGTCAAAAAATCATCCCTTATATTAGTTATCATCCATTATATCATTTCAAATGAACAGTATAATTCTTATATAATTTCTTAATAATTTCTTAAGGAAATTTCCTTCACTTAACTACGCAATCTTTTGCATTTTCACACAGAATAAATACTAAAAGGAGAAATATATAATATGTGCGAAGTAATTTTAATATTGTTTAAAAACAATAGTATTTTATAATACTTGTTGTTATATAAAAAAATTGCACCTACAATACGTTCTGGCTCCAGAAAGTAGCATTGATTGCATACTTTCTAGATTTCTCAATGCACTAATATTGAAGAATATGTACTCTAACTTCAGCTTATCTCTAAAAATCAACAAAATTAAATTTCTTCACTTCCGAACTGAAATATATTTTGGCAGTTGTTCTAAATAAATAGAAATAGGACCTATTTTATTTTTTTAGATTGCAATATTTTATATTAAATTATAATAAAATTATTAAAAAAATTTAAAAAATAAAATTTTACTTTTAGAATATTTTTTTTTCTTCTAAATATCACAAGTTACTAAACTAAGTACATGATTCATAACAATACAAGAAGAACACGAAATAATAAGTATAATGCACCATAAAATACAAATAGGTTACAATTATTTTATTTCCTAGTCAAACATATCAACAACAATAATCTTCACAAATTGCAAGAGTCAATAAAAAAAATTAAAAAAATGCATTTCTAAGATTACAAATGAAACTTGCACAGATTCCTTAATTTAATACGCAATGAAAAATGCAAAATAAAAAACAAGTATTTTTTATCAAACCTTAGATATTATTTCATTTCACTAAATTAAAATTCCGAATTTCTTATTTCTTGAGCACAACTGTTTCTATGTAAATCGATGATAAACTTCAGGTGAAAGTATTCACACAGCATGTTGCTTGAAAATGTCAAAATTTGTCTTTGAATTAAATGGTCCAAAAAAAAACGTTTGTTTAACACTTCAATTACAAACGGAATTTATTTAACATGGATTTGCAAATGTCTTTTTAAACTGAAAGAAGCAGCATAAGTTTTCTTGCAAATTTCACAACCGTATGGCTTTTCATTTGTATGGATACTCAAATGAATTTTTAAATGACCAGATTGCGCAAAAGTCTTCTATCAAATTTCACAACCATAAGGTCTTTCTTTAGTATGGATATAGAAATGAATTTTTAATTGTCGAGATTGAGCAAAAGACTTCTGGCAAATTTCACAAACAAAAGGTTTTTCTTTTGTATGAATGCGCAAATGTTTCCTCAAATCACCATTAAAAGAAAAACTCTTCTTGCAAATTTCACAAACAAATGGCCTTTCTTTTGTATGAACACGCGAATGCATTTTTAAATTCCAACTACTAGAAAAAAACTTCTTACAGACCTCACAAGCATAAGGGTTTTCCTTTGCGTGAGTGTGAAGATGATTATTTAAATTGTCACGTCTAGAATACGATTTATTGCATTCAGAACAAGAATACGGTTTCTCATTTGTATGAGAGCGTAAATGTCTCTTCAATTTTGATAAATATGGGAATAATTCTTTGCAAATTTCGCAACTGTGCAACTTTTTCTGTTTATGAACGTCCTCGTGCCGTTTAAATGTCTTCAGCGAATTTAAGGATTCTTCACTTACCATGCAGTTGTAGTTCGTTTCTTCAGAATGAAGCTTCATATGCCTTTGCAAGCTTTTATTCGTTAAGAAAGCCTTGTTGCAAACTTGACACTCTGTATTTTTGTGTTTTCTTGAATCATGTAAAGGGGACTTCATGTTTTTGGTCTCAACAGAAGTATTGTCATACACTTCGGTAGGATACTCAAATTTTATATGATTTTTTAAATGAGTGTTAAAATTACCCTTCCTTTTAAATCGCTTGCTACAGAATTCGCACACATAATACTTAACGGTTGAATTCATGTCTTTAAATGCTGGTAAAATAGCTATTTTCCCCAAACACTCACAACTTTCTAAATTAAAATTTCTGTTTTCTTTACTTGATAACGTATGCTTTAAATCAATAGCCAGATTGCGACCAAAATCTTTCACTCAAAGTAGAAGTAGTGTAGAATTTTGTGGCTTTGCGAATGATCCAGTGGCTTGTTCATAGCTTCTGTCGTCCTTAATATTAAATTGAGTCTGTGTCGTAAAATAAAAATTTAAGTTCAAAAATTGCATTAAACTATGCATGCGATACAAATTATTGAATGAATTTTGTGTTAAAAAGAAATACGTATTTATTTACTGTAAAATTCTTGGATTATTAAATTCACCTGATTCAAGTTGAAAAAACTGAAATTATTTTTGTCTCTTAATATAAAGCAATATGCCTACGACAAGGTCAATATCCAAATAACCTCCCAAATGCCAAACTTACATCCCAGAAGCAGGAAAACGACGATTTGTGAATTTAATAGCATACACCATTTCCTGCAGGATTATCAACTTTAACTGGACGGGGATATGCGGGTGGACTGAAACCTCGGCATCCCCTTATTCATGTCTAAGATGATGCAAACTCTGTGAATGATATCATTATGCAGAAGAAAACGTGCCCCATATTTATTGTAGGATTATGGACGTAGATTTTAATGAAATATTATCACAACAATATGACTTTTCTTCAGAAGGAATGCATCCATGTCGTTTCAGTGGATGTATCGAATTAAAGATTTCTTTGCATACTTTCAAAATGTGAACAATTTTCTTAGAATGAAACATTAAATGCATATTTTAATTTCTTTTTGTTAAGAATGCCTGAAACAAAATTGACATTTTTGCATTTCAGAGCAAAGTAAAGCCAACTTCAAGTTTTTCTTCTAGGCGGCAGCCGCATATACTTTGGTAGGATGCTCCTCTATTATATGAACTTTTAAATGATTGTTAAAATCAGTCCCCGTTTTAAATTGCTTTCATCAGTTTTCACAGATGTAGTGTTTACCATAGAGTTGTATTTCTTAAAGGCTCATAAAATATATTCATCCTTTAAACAAGGACTTGTTTCTTAGTACAAAGTCTTTATCTCATTATTTGACAACGGGTGTGTTTAATTGAATGATAGTTAATGATCAAACTGTGTCTCTCAAAGTAGAAAAAATGAAGAACAGTTGAGGCATTCCAAGTATCTCATGGGCTAGGAAATGGCCACCATATTAGTTAATTTAAAAGCGAGTTAGTCTTTGATGAATTCCGGAATATGCTTATTGAGGTTTACTTTCACTGTAAAAAGCGCATTACTTTAACAGGAATTCATGAAACAAACACACTGAGCTGAATTTTTTACTAAAAATAAAATTATGCATTCATTTTCTGAATGTAACTTGGATCCTATATCCGTCTTATCCAAGTTTCACTTTCCGCATTTATTTTTAATCTCTTAGTTTTGAACATTTTTCACAGGATGTGGTAGACACCTGAGTTACCTATGGATTAATCCACATAATCACAACATAAAAAGTTTGAACCCTCATTAAAGTAGCATAATCCATTACTCATTGGGAAATTAGTAGAAACAGTATTCGATCTAGCGTATCTAATAACTTGGTATCTGACCATTAGTTACAAAGTCAACTCGGTTTTGCAGCTGCGATGAATTGCATGATGAACGGAAACGAATAATTTCATATTGATCAATTAGGAAGGGTAGAAAAAGAGAGAAAGCTCTTTAAAAATTCACCTTATGAAGCTGCAAGAGTGCTACTGGTTACGGATCTTGCAATTTTGAATCATGGTCATGAGACGAACACGACGATGAGCTGGCACCCTCGTCTCCTAACTTCCCAACCACACAAGAATGAGGGCGTTTGAACATCGACATATTTAACATTGATCAATCCTCTCTACATGGTAGTTCTTCATTAATACTAGGTTCGGACTCCTGACTCGCCAGCTGCGAATCCGTGTGTGACCTTCACCAATAGAAGCGCACTTCTAAATATTCTCTATTCGTCATATTCTGTCGGAGCATAAGGCGATAGCAAAAATCTCCAATTTTACAATGTTATCACTGTACTGAGCTGAATTGAAGAAGCGCAAAGAGAGAGATGAGTGCGAATTTGTTTTGTATTGTTTGAAATTGTATCTATCTATTTTTTTTCTAAAAGTTTCCGTCTATAAGCTAATTTTCAATCGATAACCTACTTTTCCTCCAATGAAATGTATTTGTCTTTCTCAAAGAGTTTATATCTATAAATGCAAAAAATTATATCCGGAAAGGCAAAAAGTAACATAAATTTCTAATAATTTATGTCTTTCCTTAAATTATAAAAGCTTTTTTAAATATCTTCTAATGTTTCATTTCTGAGTTTTAGAATTTTAATAATACTTTAAACATATAAGTAGACATCAAAGAAAAAAAAAGGACTTCTTTTTCAAATACATTAATGTTAGTCTAAAAATGTTAACGAAATAATGAACTCCTTTCATATCATACAAAAATTATTGAGAGATTTTAAAAATACTTATCCCATCAAAAATATTTAAACTGCTGTCAGATTGCTACCGCAAATTTCTAACAATATCTTACTATCATTTAATGGAAAAGTCCTAAAATATATCTTAATTCTGCATATATGACTCGCAAAACCACCAAAGTTAAATTTCGTAACTTTGCGAAAATTATAGTTTGAAAAAAAACTAAAAAACACGTTTTTATACTGAATCGAACTAAAAAGTAGAAAAATAATTCTTAATAAAGAATAAAATGATTAACGAGAAAATGAATGTCATTGAGGTAAAAGCGTGGGGTGTTCTATAAATGTATCAATTGTTATAATTTCTAACTTCTATTCCGAAAAGCTGAATCAGTGTAAAAATGTAGTACAAAGCACTCCACGCTTTTACCACAATGACATTCATTTTCTCGTTAATCATTTTATTCTTTATTAAGAATTATTTTTCTACTTTTTAGTTCAATTCAGTATAAAAACGTGTTTTTTAGTTTTTTTTCAAACTATAATTTTTTTTTTCATTTTTTATTATGTCGCTTTCTGCAGGTATTACGTTAGCAAATTGGTACAAGTGCTTTTAGTAAATATTTGCCTCAGATGACAAGTAAAGGAGTTCTGGTTTAGAAAAAACTTCAATTTGAAAGTGCATTTACGAGTGAAGGCGAAATTAAATATGCAAATCCTGTTAAAAATCGTTTTCTCCTGTCGTTGATAAGAAATACGATCGCAAATGTATGTAACATTATCGATTCGCTATATGCTTACTAATAAATGAAATAGTCTTCCAAATATATATGGAACATTGATGTCGAACCACAAAATAATACATATACATGTATATCTGTAGCATCTAAAAACCTAGCACAGTGAAAAAGCGTAGATAATACCAGACATCCTTTGTGGTTCTAATGTGTCTCACCATATCAAAGAAGTGATAAGATTCGTAAGATACTAGAGGCTGAAAATATTTCGTCAACATTGAATCAGTCATTTTCTTTCTTTAAATGGTGGAAATTGAACTAAAAATAGACATGAAAGAAAACCATTTACGAATTCCCAAAAAAATTAAATTATTTTTAATCACTTCTCTGTGCAAGATTTGGGGAATTTTAAAATGGCTGACAAGGATACGACTCAACAGAGGAAATTAATTTCAATAAATATGAAAATCTGGAATTTTATCGCCAAACTAATTCTGAAAATATGGAATATTGTTCAAAATAAAATTTAAGAAAAATTTGGGTCTTATTCATTTAGACATTTTCCTCCAGACAAGTATAACCGAACAATTTCTCGAAAACGTTATTTCCAGATCTCTTACTCACATTTCTCTGTATATCCTTGAATTTTTCTTGTTATTGCTCAAAAGATTGACTTCATTGGCCATTGACACAGAGCTGGTAACACTCCCGATCAAGATATTGCATACTATATTATTGGAAGATTACTCAATACTTAATTGTTCTAAAATTATGCGCAGTCCCATAAGTCCCATAAGCATTCAATTTCTACTTTTTACAGATAGGAAAAGAAAAATATATTCTAATACTATGTTGGAATCCATTCTTTGCTTCATTCACGGTACCGGACGATCTATTTACAACTCGTAATCGGATATTTAATAAGAAGAATTTTTATAAAAAAAATAGAAATTTTGATTTCGTGTAACAATATATTATTTATCGAATGCAAAGTTTTCCAGGATCATATAACTTGAACAGATGCAAGAAATAACTTATCTAGTAACATCTAAATCTTGAAGAAACTTACCAAAACGCGGTCACATTCATATAAGTAATTTCTTCGCGTGAATTGCAATCTGGTACATTGTTAGTAATTTTGTAAAAATAGTTCCTTCACCTAACTAAGCAATTCTTTGCATATTCACACAGAATACTAAAAGAAGAAAATATATAATAAAGGCGCAATAATCTTAATTTTTATTTTACACAAACAATAGTATTTTATAACACTGGTTATTGCAAAATATTCCACCAACAATTCGTTCTACCACCAGAGAGTAGGATTGATTGCATATTTTCTCAAAGCACTAAAACTCAGGAATATATACTAATTCAGCTTATCTCTGAAAATCAACAACACTAAATTTCTTCACTTTCCAAACTGAAGCATATTTTCGTAATTTTTCTAAATAAATGTAAATAGGACCTATTTTATTTTTATAAATTACAATATTTTATATTAAATTAAATACAAAATAATTAAAAATTTAAAAAAGCTTAAATTTAAATTTTAAATTATTAATTTTTTAAATAATCACAAGTTACTACACTAGGTATAACCTACATGTTTCATAAATATACAAGAAAAACACTCAAAAAGTATAATTCACCATAAAATACAAATAGCTTATAATTACTTTTATTTACTAGTCAAACATATCAACAACAAATATCTTCAAAAATTGCACGAGTCAATAAAAAATCAAGATTAATAAATACATTTCAAAGATTACAAATGAAACATTGCACATATTCCTTAGTATAATACGCAATGAAAAATGCATAATATAAAGGAAGCAATTCTTATCAAACATTAAATAGTATTTCATTTCACTAAATTAAAATTCAGAATTTCTTATTTCTTAAGCACAATTGTTTCTTTATAAATCTCTGATGAAACTTCAGGTGAAAATGTTCACACAGCATGTTGCTTGAAAATATCAATATTTGTCTTTGAATTCAATGGTCTAGAGAAATGTTTTTGATTAAAACTTCAATTACAAACGGAATTTATTTAACATGGATGCGCAAATTTCTTTTTAATATCAAAGAACGAGCAAAAGTTTTAGTGCAAATTTAACAAGCATATGGCTTTTCTTTAGTATGGATACGCAAATGAATTTTTAAATTACTAGTTTGAGCAAAATTCTTCTTGCAAATTTCACAAGCATGAGGCCTTCCTATAGTATGGATACGCAAATGAATTTTTAAATGACTAGATTGAGCAAAAGTCTTCTGGCAAATTTCACAAGCATGAGGCCTTTCTTTAGTATGGATAAGCAAATGAATTTTTAAATGATCAGAATGAGCAAAAGTCTTCTTGCAAATTTCACAACTTAAAGGTTTTTCTTTTGTATGAATGCATAAATGTTTCCTTAAATCACCATTAAAAGAAAAACTCTTCTTGCAAATTTCACAAACAAAAGTTTTTCTTTTGTATGAATGCATAAATGTTTCCTCAAATCACCATTAAAAGAAAAACTCTTCTTGCAAATTTCACAAACAAAAGGTTTTTCTTTTGTATGAACACGCAAATGAGTTTTTAAATTACACTTATGAGAGAAAGTCTTCTTACAAATTTCACATTCAAAAGGCTTTTCTCTTGTATGAACACGTAAATGAATTTTTAAGTCCCAGCTACTAGACAAAAACTTCTTACAAATCTCACAAACATAAGGAATTTCCTTTCCATGAGAAAGAAGATGCCTATTTAATGTGCCTTGTCTAGAATACGATTTATTGCATTCAAAACAGGAATACGGTTTTTCATTTGTATGAGTATGTAAATGTCTCTTCAGTTCTGATACATATGAGAATAATTTTTGGCAAATGTCACAACTGTGCACCTTGTTCTGTTGATGAACGCCCTCATGCCGTTTCAAATTATTCAGTGAATTTGTGGGATTTTTCACATACTTGGCTGTAGTATATCTTTTCTTCAGAATGAAACTTCAAATGTTTCTGTAAGCTTGTATTCGTTAAGAAAGTCTTGTATCAAACTTGACACTCTAGATTTTTTTTCTTTGTTAGAATCATTGGATGGTGACTTCATGTCTTTCGTCTCAAAAGAAATGTTATCATACACTTCGGTAGGACCCTCAACTTTTATATGATTTTTAAATGATTGTTAAAATTACCCTTCCTTTTAAATTGCTTGCAACAGAATTATCACACATTATACTTAGCGGTTGAATTCATTCTTTTAAATTCTTCTAAAATATTTTTTTCATCAAACAATCACTACTTTCTAAATCAAAATTTCTGTTTTCTTTACTTGATAACGTATGCTATAAATCAATAGCGAGTTTGTGATCTATATCTTTCACTCAAAGTGGAAGTAGTGAAGAATTGTGTGTGGCTTTCCGAATGATCCGGTGGCCTGGAGATAGCTTATGTATAAGTTCATCGTAAATCGAGTCTGATTAATCCAGTAAAAATTAAAGTTCAAAAATTGCATTTAACGATGCATACGATGCAAATTATGAAATGAATTTTGTTTTAAGTAGAATTACGCATTTATTTACTTTAAAAGGCTTGGCTTATTAAATCCACCGAATCAAAGTTGAAATCACTTAATTTTTTTTCTTCGTCATTTAATACAAAGCAATACGCGTATACAACTTACACTCCAAAGGCCAAATTTAAATCACAATTGTACGAAAACGATTATTTGGTGTTTTAATCACATACACTATTTACTGAAGGAAAATGAAATGTGGAACTGAATGGTGATATGCGGGTAGACTGAATCCGCTTATTAATGTCTAAGATGTATAAGACAATGTCTTATTATGGTTCAAAAATGTAAATAAGTAGAATATAAGAAAAATTAATGGTATCTGCCATCTCCTAATATGTGAAGCTGTAGGTGTAGATTTGTGAGTTTAATTGCACACACCATTTCCTTCAGTATGCTCAATTGGAACTGGACAGGCATTAGCGTGTGGACTTAAACCTCGGTATGTGCATATTGCTCTCTACGACGATCTAAACTCTTTGAATGTTATCATGGTGAAGAAGAAACTTGGCCCATATTTATATTATGATTATGGATGTTAGAAATGTGTGTTATGAACATTTTCAAGTACTACCTAAAGAACTCCATTACGTGAAATATGAAACCTCAAGTGTAGAAAAAGACACACTTCCCCCCGTCAAAACGACACAAGCAAGAAAAAGTTCAACATTTTATTTATCGATCATCAAAGAACGAGAAAACTACATTAACTTAAACAGTATATGGTGTTTTTGCCTTAAAATAACATTCCTGTAATGTTAGCGAAAATTGTTTGTGAGAGATATGTCATTTTTTAATGTCAAGTACACTTGAAACTTTTCATTCAATTTGATTGATATTTTTCAAAAATTACCAAGGAAAAATTTTCAAGTTCTTAAAAGTAGATAAGTATCCGTCTCTTTCTTAAATTATTCACTGTGATTTACGTTTTTGTCATGTACAATAAAATTAATTATAAAAAAGGATTGGAGAGACTTGGTCAAAAACACATAATGTTCGACAAGCATTAAAAGTTTCCTTCGTGTGTGTATTAAGATGAGCAATAAATCAGTTACGGGTATAATATAGGAGTTATTTCATTCAAATTAAGAGTAGGGTTTTTTATTTCTATGAGTGAGGATGTCGTTTCAAACCTGACAATTTTTTTTAATAATGCTTTGCAAATATCAGAACAAATTGATTTTTCTCTGAATGAATGCGTTCAGGCCTTTTCAAATTACGCATCGAATTAAAGATTTCTTTGCCTATTTCTCAAATATAAACATTTTCTTCAGAATAAAGTTTTAAAAATGCATCTTTAAATTTCTTTTCCTTTCGAAAATTTTGAAACAAGATTGAAATTTATGATACTTTTGCTCTTCAGAATCAAGGGAAGCCACATTCAAGTTCTCCTTTTGCCCAGAAATCGCAAGATGTATTTTGAATGGATTCTCCATTTTTATATGAACTTTTAAATGATTGTTAAAATCATTAGCCGTTTTATATTGTTTTCATCAAGTATCTCCAATGTTGTACCTACCACAAAGCTTAATTACTTAGATGATCATAAAACCTTTGTACTACTTAAACAAGGACTTGTTTCTTAGTACAAAGTCTTTATCGCTTTCCTTGACAGAGGGTGCCAGTTGGTGACCAAACTGTTTCACTCAAATTAGCAGTAACGAAGAACCGTTGTGACATTCCGAGTGCTTCATTGACTTAGAGATAGCCACTATACTAGTTAACCTAGAAAAGATTATGTCTTTGATTAATTCGTGAAAATGGATATCGAGTTTAATTTTACTGTAAAAACGCATTACCTTTACAAGAGCTCATAAAATACTTATATTGAACTGAATATTTTATGAAAATTAGAATTACGCATTTATTCACTGAAGGTATCTTGGATCCTATGTCCTCCTGCTCTGAGTTTCACAAACCGGTTTTTTTATCTCTTAATACTGAACATTTTGAACATGACGTGGATCGAAATCCGAATCCGTTCATCCACATACCCACAGCAGAAAAGTTTTTATCTCTCATTAAAGTAGCACAAGCAATTACTCTTTGGGTAATTAAATGAAAAGTGTTCGATTAAGCCTCTCTATTAATATCTTGGTATTTGATAATCTACAATGAATATCTTCCTGATGGATAATAGAAGACAGGCCCTTTCAAACTTCTCTCTAAAGAAAAGAGAGATAGAAAGTTTTATTTAACCCAATTTCCACAGTTTATTCATTTTGTTCAAATTTGATAAGAATCATATTTTTTTAACTTAATTAAACCTAAAACATTTAAATATAACAAGATTTAAAAAATTTTATATTTTATATAAGAAATCTGTGACCCGTCCTCTAAATAGGACACTGGGATAAAATGGATGCAATTTGCACTTACAGTGGTACCTCGACATACGAGTGCCCCAACATACGAGTTTTTCGAGATACGAGCCGGCGAACGAGTGATTTTTTGCTTTGAGTTACGAGGGAAATTCGAGATACGAGTTCGGCTTAGCAGGTCGGCCGGTAGTAGCACGCGGTTGCGCCCATCACGGTCAGTGAATCAGTTAGCAGCGTGCTTCCGCTGTGATAAGTTGTGTAGTTGTGTTCGCGTTTTGTCTTGCGTTTACATTTACATTTACAGTTGTAGTTCAGGAGGAGCACATCCAGGAACTGATGACTGAGGAGATACAAGAGTTACAGTCACAGCAGCTTACGGAGTTTATGCAAGAAATTTGTTTCGAGGAGTCGGAGGAGGTAAAGGAGATAAAGGACAATTGAGATAAAGGAGATCTTAGGAATGTGGGAGAGAGTTTCACAGTTCGTGGAAAAGAAAAACCCAAAGTTGCAACAGGTCGTGCATCTGATCTTTTTAATGACACTTGCCTAACTCATTTCCGGAACATTCTGAGAGGGAGGAAGAAACACACCTTCTTGGAAATGATTTTTTCTAAACGGCCTACAGGTGAAAGCGAGAAAAATGTAGCGAAAAAGGCAAAGACCAGTGAGGATATCTAATTCATTTCTTGACATTCTCTTTTCTGTTTTTGTACAATAAATATTTGTCATTTATAAATACGTTTTTATTATTGAAAACCACGTAACAAAAATAACTGGGGTGACATTTTGGGGGTTGGAACGGATTAATGGTAGTTCAATTGTTTTGTATGGGGAAATTTGCTTCGGGATACGAGTAATTCAAGATACGAGCAAGGTTGCGGAACGTATTAAACTCGTATGTCGAGGTACCACTGTATATGTTTTAGTGTTTTCTTCAGTGATGAAAAAGGATTTCAAGTACAAAAATTTTTTTACTGTATTTCAATAGTTGTTTTTACAATATAAGTTCACTTTTCAGGTGAATTTTTCACTAATCTTGGTGCGAAGAATGAAAGCAAAGCAACAAAGTGTTTTGTCATGTAATCCACAGTATGTTTTTGTTTTCTCTTTGCAGCTCTCTCTTTGACAAACACTGTTCGTATCGCTCTAGTAAAAAATTACCACCACTCTATACGAATGCCTCATTTTGCACCATAAGGTATATTCGAGTTCCTAGGTCTACCTTTCGTTCTTATCACAGTTCTTTTACATAAACTGTTATTACAGCTCTTCGGAACTACTTCAAGTCTAGGACTTTACCTTGAAAATAATTTTTTGAATTATTCAGGCATTTACCATAGCCGTATCCAGTGAACGTATAAAAAGTGAGAAGTACCACATTTTTCAACGAATTTTAATGGAATAAAGTCCAACCAATCCATCTTAGTGATACACGCCCCCCATAAGTTTGTTGAAATAATTTATCAAATTCGGCATCTTCACGTTACGTTTATGTATGTGTACTCATACTGACTTCCAAATTTCATAAACTGATTATTAAGTACGGCAAATAAAGATTTTACTTTGAAGGTTCGATCCTGGGCAGACATATTTACAGTCAGACTTGCAAGTTCTGTGTGTCGTATTTGCACAAAGTGTAAATATGATTTGAACTTTTGCAAACGATTTCGTGGTGTGTCATTTTTCGACAGGGTATAAGGAAAGTCTTCAGTATCTGAATAGTAATCCTGTTCACAGGTAGGTATTTAAATGATAATCAAAATCAAAATTCCTATAAAAACGCGTATTTCATTCGTAAAGTTCAAGAAATTTTTGTTTTTATATCTTTTGCATATGACACAATTTTTTTACAATGCGATCATTAACTTTATTGTAATTAAACTGCTCACTACTTTCTACTACTTCAATGCAGTTCTACTTTCAATGCAGTTTCCATTTTTTTCAGAAAGTAGCCTGCAGTTGTTTCAGTTTGCGGTTCCCATTTTGTATATTGCGGTGATTTATTCTTTATCCAAGGCGACTGATGGCTTTTAGCTTTTTTCTGTTCTTTATAGTCAAAACTCTAAAGTTCGGTTCGGGAAGGAAAATATCTCTCATGTTCTAACCTCCAGAAACCCATGAACATAGCTTACAAAATTCTCACCATTATTTACTTCATTCTCACTCTCATTATCTTCGTCGATCAGTTCACTGGCACCGGTGGTAACACAGCAATTTCACGTCACTCTCATCTGAATCGAAACTAATAATTCTAAGACTTCTACTCATTTCAGACACCTTTGCACTGATATAACTCAGCAGGGGAAAAATACTAGAAGTGAAATTAGGAATATAATTTACTTTTAGGTATAAAGTGAGAAAAAATGCATTAATTGCATGCTTATTGTCCACTGTGCTATTCAGAGGACAATTAAAAAATAATGCGCGTAAAATTACCTAAGAACAGTATATAGTTCTAATTAACCACCAGGATGATAACGAGAGAGTACTATCACATAAAAATGCCCAGCTAATTGTCCAAAGTAAATTGAAAAATAATTCTGCAGCCACGAAAAGATGACACAAATTAAACACACTAATGCGATGAATATGCAAAATGTCAAGGAGAGGGGGGGACATATAACTCACTCTAGCAGAAGGTCATATCTACCCCTACGTTTTCCAACTAACTAAATATTCACAACAAACAAATATTATTTCACTTGAGATTTTCATCTGTCCACTAAATAGGACATTGGAATAAAATGGGTTAAATTGTACTACAAAGTTGGACGAGGACTACTGGCGATGGACCTCGTATTTTTGAACCACTGTCAAGTGACAAGAACGAAACCTGTGTGAGCTGCTACCCGCCTCCTAACTCTCACACTGCATCAGCTTAAAGACGTTTGAGCCTCTACATGCTTAACGTACGTCAGTCCCCTCTACATTTTAGCGGTTCTATATTTGAACTCTTGACAGATCAGCCATGTATCCGTGATCTTGACGAGTGGTTTACGGGGCCTCAATATAGGAAAGGTATTGACAAGAATACAAATTTATTTCCTGTTGCTTAAAGCTTAATTATTCCGGAAATTTTATGTGTAAACTTCGATTGAGATATAAAGAAACTCTCGGTGAAGCAATATGGACTTCGAACATAGCATTTGTCGTTTGATTTCTATTGCACTGGTGATTTTTGAACTTATTATGCGAACAATTCGACATAAAATAATTTATAAATACTAACACATAGTGTTATAATTGAATAACCATTAAAGTTTTCATACATATTAAGTAATCAGTTTTCGGCAATCATCATGCACCTGCGCTTAATGGGTTTGTCTCAACAGTTGTTCTCCAAAAAGAGAAATATACAAGTTCAGGAAACTTCATAAACTGCACCCTAAAATCTATTTAGAGAATAAGACATACAATCTCGGTATCGTCAATGTCAAAAAATCATCCCTTATATTAGTTATCATCCATTATATCATTTCAAATGAACAGTATAATTCTTATATAATTTCTTAATAATTTCTTAAGGAAATTTCCTTCACTTAACTACGCAATCTTTTGCATTTTCACACAGAATAAATACTAAAAGGAGAAATATATAATATGTGCGAAGTAATTTTAATATTGTTTAAAAACAATAGTATTTTATAATACTTGTTGTTATATAAAAAAATTGCACCTACAATACGTTCTGGCTCCAGAAAGTAGCATTTTTTGCATACTTTCTAGATTTCTCAATGCACTAAGATTGAAGAATATGTACTCTAACTCAGCTTATCTCTAAAAATCAACAAAATTAAATTTCTTCACTTCCGAACTGAAATATATTTTGGCAGTTGTTCTAAATAAATAGAAATAGTACCTATTTTATTTTTTTATGATTGCAATATTTTATATTAAATTATAATAAAATTATTAAAAAAATTTAAAAATAAAATTTTACTTTTAGAATATTTTTTTTCTTCTAAATATCACAAGTTACTAAACTAAGTACATGATTCATAACATACAAGAAGAACACGAAATAATAAGTATAATGCACCATAAAATACAAATAGGTTACAATTATTTTATTTCCTAGTCAAACATATCAACAACAATAATCTTCACAAATTGCAAGAGTCAATAAAAAAATTAAAAAAATGCATTTCTAAGATTACAAATGAAACTTGCACAGATTCCTTAATTTAATACGCAATGAAAAATGCAAAATAAAAAACAAGTATTTTTTATCAAACCTTAGATATTATTTCATTTCACTAAATTAAAATTCGGAATTTCTTATTTCTTGAGCACAACTGTTTCTATGTAAATCGATGATAAACTTCAGGTGAAAGTATTCACACAGCATGTTGCTTGAAAATGTCAAAATTTGTCTTTGAATTAAATGGTCCAAAAAAAAAACGTTTGTTTAACACTTCAATTACAAACGGAATTTATTTAACATGGATTTGCAAATGTCTTTTAAACTGAAAGAAGCAGCATAAGTTTTCTTGCAAATTCACAACCGTATGGCTTTTCATTTGTATGGATACTCAAATGATTTTTAAATGACCAGATTGCGCAAAAGTCTTCTTGCAAAATTCACAAGCATATGGCTTTCTTTAGTATGGATACGGAAATGAATTTTTAAATGACAGATAGCGCAAAAGACTTCTTGCAAATTTCACAAACAAAAGGTTTTTCTTTTGTATGAATGCGCAAATGTTTCCTCAAATAACCTTAAAAGAAAAACTCTTCTTGCAAATTTCACAAACAAATGGCCTTTCTTTTGTATGAACACGCGAATGAATTTTAAATTCCAACTACTAGAAAAAAACTTCTTACAGACCTCACAAGCATAAGGGTTTCCTTTGCGTGAGTGTGAAGATGTTATTTAAATTGGTCACGTCTAGAATACGATTTATTGCATTCAGAACAAGAATAGGTTTCTCATTTGTATGAGAGCGTAAATGTCTCTTCAATTTTGATAAATATGGGAATAATTCTTTGCAAATTTCGCAACTGTGCAACTTTTTCTGTTTATGAACATCCTCATGCCGTTTAAATGTCTTCAGCGAATTTAAGGATTCTTCACTTACCATGCAGTTGTAGTTCGTTTCTTCAGAATGAAGCTTCATATGCCTTTGCAAGCTTTTATTCGTAAGAAAGCCTTGTTGCAAACTTGACACTCTGTATTTTTGTGTTTTCTTGAATCATGTAAAGGTGACTTCATGTTTTTGGTCTCATCAGAAGTATTGTCA
>BMAO01027760.1:0-51688 GCA_019973975.1 Trichonephila clavata | reverse complement strand
CTGACGAGAGTTTGAATTGAATAAAATTCAAAGTTCACAATTTCGCAGTGGAAGGTGCCACCAGATAGTGCTACCAATGAAATGGCTTCCCCTCTAGGGAAATTACCGTGTCATCAGATTTGTTAACTGTCAAAATGTCGCTCATTTGAAATAAATTTATTCGTTCTGTGTAAATAAAGTCTATATGATTATGCGTATCTAACAGGAGCGAAGAATATACCCATACAAAAAGACTGACGAAGAAAATTTAGGAAATAGAATCACATTAATAATAGAAGGTTTTTTGCATCTAAGCTATTCTCTGGTTAAACCTTTTCTCGGCTGAAAAGTACGACTCTTAAGCTCCTTAAGCTTTTTTATTAAATATCCCATTCAATATGTGAATGCATTATTAGGAATATATTACTAATTTTTTTGACAAACAGTGTTTAAAATTCGTGCTATTTGATTACTGTAATTTAGTGTTCAAAAAAATTCCACCGTCAAATAAATGGAAGAAAATTGAACGAAATGTGAAAACAATATAAATTAAATACTTTGTAAAAATTAAAGTATTTTGTACAAACAGAAGGTATTATGCAATCTGGAAACTCTTGGAAATGGTCCTCATTCTTTTGAATCAACGTCAGTGAACGAAGTTTGATACAATAGCTAAAACCTTCTTCTAACTTTCAAAGAACTTTGTGTCCCAATGGCGAGTTATCTCAAGATGCACTTTATACATTTATCATGTGATGATAACTGCAGTCAACTGTTTCTGTAAATCAACTCAGAAATTAATATGACGTCTAATCACAAGACAAATGCAATCACGTGTTTTCAGACGATCAGCACATACGCTTCGCTGTTGCCAACTTTTGATTTTTACAGAAGCCTTCTTTTAAAAAGTATTTATTTCTCAACACCAATAACGCTTGTTGATAAATAAAATGCAAGTCCGTGCATATTATTATTATCATTATTTTAATTTTGAAAATTTATTTTGTTAATTTGAAGAATTTTAACAGTTAAGCCTCTTTGTAATACCTGTCGGTTCCTGCTCACATGTGAACCCCCTTGTCTACCAGCAGACCCGGCTAGGTGTGTGGGAGAAACTGAATGATCAACAGACATGATTTCAATCTAAGTAATTTATTGTTACCAAAATGTCAATCAGAAACAATAACAATCTAATTAAGATAGGCGATCAGTTAGTAGAGCGCGGAAGTGAGATTCTATAACACGGGGATACTACTACGACACTCAACTGAATCTGAGATAGCTTAAATACGCTCAATATAAACTACGTCACACACTAATAAGCTAACTTCTAATTAAACAAGGCTCACGATACCTGTACTTTTTATGCATCAGATCCTGAACTGGAATCTTGCAGGTGATCTTTATCGGGATTGATCAATGTCGTTGGATCCACTGGTGTAATCCGTTTTCCTGGTCAACTCCAAGAGCTCTTAATAATTCCACTATTTTTCAATCTTCAACTAACAAACTAACTCGCAAACTCTTTGCAAACTCCTACTTGCCAACTCCAACGTGCCAACTCACAAACTCGCGAAAACAGAATTTATATAATATACTTCAATTACATAATCGCGCTTTCTTGGTCGGCGAAAGTTGGTTGAATTAAAATATTTTCCCCCAGAAGAGTCTCCAAGGTATTAGTACAATCGCGGATAGATCCGTCACATCTGTACCCAATTATCACATTTGAAATGTTATCTAAATTTTAAAAATTGACTAATACGTAACATTGACGTTATAAACTCCTCTACCTGTGTGGCGGATCTGTCCACGAGTATATTAACACCTTGGGTACTCTTCTGGGGGAAAATATTTATTTCAACCAACTTTCACCGAGTAAGAAAGCGTGATTATGTAAATGAAGTATATTATATAAATTCTGTTTTCGCTAGTTTGTGAGTTGGCACGTTGTAGTTGGCAAGTAGGAGTTAGCAAAGAGTTTGCGAGTTAATTTGTTAGTTGAAGATTGAAAGAGAGTGGAATTATTAAGAGGTCTTGGAGTTGACCAGCAAAACGGATTACACCAGTGGATCCAATGACATTGATCAATTCCGATAAAGATCACCTGCAAGATTCCAGTGTAGGATCCGGTGCATAAAAAGTACAGTTATGGTGAGCCTTGTTTAATTAGAAGTTAGCTTATTAGTGTGCGACGTAGTTTATGTTGAGCGTATTTAAGCTATCTTAGATTCAATTGAGGGTCGTAGTAGTATCCCCGTGTCATAGAATCTCACCTCCGTGCTCTACTAATTGATCGCCTATCTTAATTAGATTGTTATTGTGTCTGGTTGATATTTTGGTAACAATAAAGTAATTAGGTTGAAATCATGTCTGTTGATCATTCAGTTTCTTCCACACACTTAGCCGGGTTTACAGGTACACAAGGGTTTCAGAGTCAAGCAGGAACCGACAGGTATTACACCTGTGCAAGAGTGAAAAGTAAAACAATAAAAATGCAAAGACTAAAAAAAACCTTCTTTCCCCTATTTTGATTTTATAATTGCAAGGCTATTGTTAAATTGAAAACGTTTAATTTCTTCAAATGCATATTGAACTTAAACACTCCTATGTATTAGGTAATACTAACCATATTGGAAGTTTTCGTAAAGCAACTTTTTCAAATATCTTTTTTTAGACGCCTTTGCTAAGCATCGATCACACTGCCACTGATATGCAAGAAAACTTTTTCTATTGTGCGGTAGTGCCACCTATGCCACGAATTTTGCTATCAAATGAAGAATGTGTGTAAAGAGAGTAAACATATAAAAGAGAGTGTGGACCAACACACTGTGCACTAACATTCTATTTTTCTTAAATTATGCTACGCTTTCAGGAAATAGGGACTTATTTTGATCTTTCATTAACTATTTAAAATTCAGCATGTTTATTCGACTTACTATGCGTTTTATTTTGAGAAATTCGTATAACATTTTGCTTGATTTATAAAACGATATACTGCCGGCAGCTTCCCGTGTGCAGTGCACTCATCTGCTAGAATCGGCCCTGACTTCTAACGTATAGAACAGAAGTCGGCAACTTTTGGCTGTGGCATGCCAAACCAATCTGCCAGTATGATTCAGCGCTCAACGCAGCAGGACATTTTTTAAAGAATTCGAACCCCGTGATAATTCATGAAGAGTTAGAGAATTGAGGTCAATAATATAGATTTTCAATTTCATTATGTATTAATTTTTCATTTTTTAAGATAAAATCTTAACATAAAAAAAACAGCATAAAATATAGCTATTTCTGAAAAATAATTTAATTGTTCATACATTATGTATTTTTTAACACATTTATTAAAATAAAAAATTGACAGCATAAAATATAAGTATTTCCCATCATTTTGGTTAAATATAAAGATAAATAAGATTTTAGTTCGAGCCTAGTGCTTGCACTGCTCTACTTTCATACCGCAGAATCAGGTGTATAATTTGTGATTTTTAATTTGAAACGATTCTGAGCATTCAGTTGTGAAACAATTTATTTGAGGATTCGAAATATTTTTCATATAAGGAAAGACTTTTTAATTAGATATGTAGAACAAAAGCGGAAAGCAAAGAACGTGCAATTTTCTCTTCAAATCTCTCAACCTCCCACAAATATTTCGAACCAATCTCTTTCACTTTTCAAATCAAAATTATAGCTGTAAATTTATCTTTGAAATTATCTTTCAGAATTATTCGTAATTCGTAACTGTCCATTAAAAATTTATCAACTTCCTTACATTTAAAAATTTACAAATTTGTAGAGTAGTGTAGAGTGCCGCTGAAAATTGCACCGCGTGCCACATCTGGCACGCGTGCCATAGGTTGCCGACCCCTGGTATAGAACATAACTAAACCGAATAATTGAAACATAAATTAAAACCGAATTATGTACAATTCTTATAACAAATTTGTATAAATAAATGATACACACCTCTCATGCATTCGGTGACTTGTTCAGGATTCTGGATAAGTGTCACTGATTCGTTGATGCATCCGACCCGCGACGCTACCTGAATGCTGCGTTCCAATGTACCATTGTTGTTATCTCCAAGGGTATACGCTGGAGAACCGCTTTCCATGATTTGGCGGACGTACAATCCACGGGCCAAGGGTGACACCGACAGTAAGCCTACAGAAATAGCCCCAGCACTTTCTCCGGCGATGGTAATTCTCGATTTGTCTCCTCCAAAGGATTCAATGTGTTCATTTACCCATTTCAGGGCAGTCAGCATGTCCCATATACCTGTGAAAGGGGAATTCTTCTAAGTTTACAACATTAATTACGAATATGAATGGCATTAATATATGGATTATATGGATTTCTTGATTGTGATTCGTCCTTATAGATCAATTATCTATACTTTTCGAATCTCTTGTTTTTTCCAATAAACCATTTAACTAGGGCCGCGGGTCATATCAATAAATTCGAAATAATCCTAGGGCCACAAGGCTGTTAAAAAATAATTTAATCAGGCAATTTAAATAAGAAAGGGAGGTTTGTTTTAAAAGACTACAACTGATTCGAAGGGAAGAGATAGTGTTACAGATTTGTATAAATATCAAGAAAAATATATAAAATGACGTTTTTTACAACAAAAAGCAGACAAGGTAATTTTTCTTGAAATTGCCTCAGATTTAAATGAGGGGCCAGTAAAATGCCTTCAACGGGCCACGATAGAAGGCACTACCTTAAACCATGAGTTTTTTTAGAGAAAATCAATATATAGTTATAAACTGAACTCATTGGTGCAACAGCTCATGAGTGCCAAGGTCTCTGGGTTTATCTCAGTTTACGTGACCTTAGGAGCTGGAGTGCATGTGCGGATGTTTAGGTCAAGTAGTCAGTCTGACGCGAAACTCTTAGTGTTCAGTTCCTAAGCATGCTTGATACTCTTATATCGACCCACTGAAGGGATGAAAGACTCAGTCGACATTGCCCACGACGGGATTTGAACCCGGGACCTGTGGCGTGGAAGCGTGATTCACTAACAGTCAGCCACTGGGCTTCATACATAGGTATTTTTTTTATACAATGGAGCCGTATATTGGTATTTTTGCCATTGCAGACCTAGTACATCCCCAGGAGCTGGTATCACTCTTTAGTGAGGCACTATGTAGGTGCATACCAATATCCGAAGGTAATTTTGACGCCCAGTTTCCTCCACAGAGGGAGGCACCTGAGCTCTGACGATGCGAACCTGTACTAGGATTTAATTTTGCCGAGAGCATCCCAACCCAAACAGACACTCTAGTTATCTTTTACATGCCGTATAATCATACGACATGGCCGCTGTCGATTTTTGGCATCATGAAAATCCGCCGACTTGGGCCGGGGTCGAACCCGCAGCCTTGGGTGCAGAAGGCCAGCGACAAACCAACCACGCCACCCAGCCGGCTCATACATAGGTATAATGTAAGTTATTTTTTGCAACTTCAATTGCGGAGGAGGGGGTGGGCGCAGAAATAATAGAAAAACTACTATACAAACAAATGTAAGTGATAATATTACATGTATATTTTGAATGTTAAAATTAAATTAAATAATATTATGATACTTACAAGCATAAAAATGTCTAAAAAATCAGTTTTGAATGAAATACCATGAGGCAAGGTCAATACAGAGTAAAACATTCCAGTTCTTACAAAAGTATCTTGTTTCTTTCTTTGTCTATAATATTACCTCATCTATTTGGCACCATCTATGGTTAAAAAGTTTAATTATATTATAGTCTGTCTATTTCTATTAGAACGGATCTCAGACGGGCATTGTAAATAAAATAACGAGAGATACAAAACTACACATGTAAGACACGGACATGTGCAAATTTGACGGTAACTTTCACCCGTGTCAGATACGGTCAAATGCGTTAAGGGGTAAAAGAGGTGAATTGGGTTGTGCGTTTTGACTATATTTAAAACAAATTTTCTCATCTTAGAAGTGAACATTACAAAATAATTCAAAAAAAAAAATGTCATGAGTTACTTATACATTTTGGAAGTTGAAATAATTCGTTAATTCAAGGTTTATTTTGCATTGAATACAGGTTTGTCTTAATTTTAATCAGGAAAAAGAAAAATTCGTTAAATCACGAAATTCGTTAAAAAGCTATCAGGGTCCGACAGTATTTCAAAAATTATTCCTTAGTGAAAACCGTAAAAAGAAACAATTTTGACGTTTCACTTTGTCACTTCATTTCAAGAAATTAGCTTATAACCTAAATTTATGCTTTTAACGATTTGTTAATCAATGTTCTAGCGCACATATATCAGTATGAAAATTTCGGTCTGTTTGCTTCTCTGCCGAAAAGACATAGTGGCAAAAAAGAACGTTTGGGTGCCAAGGGAGAACAGAGAAGAACATTTTGAACTTTTTAGAAATAAAATAATAAGAAACATTTAAAAAGATTGGAAAAAGATTATGTACACATTTCAGAAAAGTGTAAATTTCCATCCTTGGAAATAACAATATCATGTAGTTTCTTACAAACAAAATTATTTTAATTTGTTATTTTAAGGTATGAGAATTGAGAAGTACTCTTTGACAAAAAATATACAATTACAGATATTTCGAACTGTTTGCTTCTCTGCCAAAATAGCATAGCGCCAGGAAAGAACATTCGGGTGCCAAGGGGGAACAAAGAACATTTTGAACTTTTTTAGAAGCAAAATATTTAAAAGCATTTAAATAGATTGGAAATAGATCATGTATACATTTCAGTAAAAGTGTAAATTTCATCTTTTAAATAACAATTTCATTTAGTTTCTTACAAGCAAAATTAATTTAATTTGCTATTTTAAGGTAAGAGAGAATTGAGAAGTACTCTTGACAAGCAAAAATAGTAAGGTCTAACATTAATAGTAAATGAAAGTAAGCACAGAATATTTTAGACCAAATGCAATGTTTCTCAAAATATGTCTGTTCTGTCAGGATAAATCCAAGCATAAGTATTCTTTAAAATAAATTTATATTTTTCTCACAAAGGAAACATAGTTCACCTAACAAAAAAGGATTTAAACTATGTAATACTATATATAACTATATTAATCTTAGTTAAATATGATTTGCGGCTTAACTTAAAATATTTCGATGCATTTTTTAGATTACATTGTTTCGTTTACTAATATTTACCTATAAGTATACTAATTCATATCTAAATAAAAATTAAATTGTTAAGAATTGTGTAGAAATGTAGTTTTAATTTAAAAATGTGGAAGAAAATATCGGTAAAAAATAATTTATTTCAAAAAACAATTTAATTTTATAAAATTTGTTATTTTTTTTTGTATATTAAACCGAATAAAAAATGTATTTTTAAAAATTTTTTGAAATTTAACCAAGTATTCTATTTTAAAACATTTCTTTCCTCTTAACTTGGTAATTTAAGGCATCGATGGGCTAAGATTTTAGAGAGCGGGTAAATAAAGAAAAGTTCCGGTGACCTAATATAATTTATTATAAATCGAAATAAAACATTAAAATACAGTTTATTTCAAAAATCCCTTGCATTTCTTGCTGACATTTTTTGAAAATTTAAATTTAAAAGAAACAAGTTTATATAGTTTAATAACATTACGCATATTTATAAGAACGAGTTCCACGTTTTTGCATTTACAAAAGTTTTTACCTAAAATCTAAATTAATTTTTTGAAGCTATATTTCACATAAGCAAAAAATATTCAAATGGAATTGTATGAAAATTTGATAATGAGAAAAATGGAACACGTTTTCCAACAAACTTCTTGAAGGCTTTGAAATTCAATATTTCCGTATTATTGCTTAAAAATTTGCAGGGAAAATGATAAACATCAGTTAGTTAACAATAAATGGATGTGTGTGTTCACATTTTCTCTTCTAAAGGCTTTATCACACGTACACGTTTGGTGCAATTTTTGTTCCAATTCGTGCAATTTTTACTCCGTTGCCATAGCAATGGCTTTAGAACAACTTTTTGCCTGTGAACTGAGAAAGTTGCTCTAAATGAAAGTTGCTTGAAATTCCAGCCAATGGGGTTCTTCAGCGCCCTACGTCATAAACAAGATGGCAGTAACGGTGGTAGCTTCGCATGAAATATGGCGTAATATATTTTAATGATGTACAATATTCTAACGGCGTATAATATTTTAAACAGAATGATGCTCCATTTCTGTTTACCCCCATAAACAAAAGCGCGAGCGAAATAAAAGAAATAATATTGGATGTTTGTTTTCGAAGCAGAAAAATCAGCGAGTAATGTTTCAATGTGGAGAAAGAACGTGGCTGACGTCAGAGCATGTCGTTTTGTTTACGGTAACCTTTCCCCCTCAGATTCGGCGAAAAGTTGGGCAAAAAAAAATGCACGTGTGATACCGCCTTAACTCTCCCCCCGTCCCAAATAAACAACCCTACCCTCCCCATCCTGAGGAAGTGTGAGGTCATTGATCAAAGGGGGACAAAGAATATAAGAGGGGTTTGAAAGGCAGAGAAGTGACTTGTGACGAGGTGTTAACCAGACGTTTTGAGTGTAACCGTATCGTATTGCATAAAAAATAGAGTTTATACAATCCATTGAGAAATCCTGCTTTAGAGTTTTGTGAACTTAACTCTAACGTAGAATAACCACCTGGATCCTTGAAGAGTATCAAACATCTAAGTAGTTCGTCTTGTAACGGGTCTATTCGTGTTCTTCCTACTAATATTCCTCTTAGGGAATATTGGGTCTTTAAAAATTATTCCACTGAAAACTTTCCTCCAAAGAAGAAGATGTTATTATGCAAATCAGGGCTGGTATTTAAAGATTAAACTTTCAAGTAGGAGAGAGAAGAGAGGTTAGAAGCTAAAGGATAGCATGAATATTAACGTAAGAAACACTTCGTAGATTATTTGAATAATATTAAGATTGACGATTTGGTCAATTAATTGTTAAACTGGATTCGACCTGTATGAATTGTAATATGAGAAAGTATATAACCAGGAAGGGCAAATTTTAAGGGACCTGATTTATTATTTATCTCGTCTGCTTCGCTATTGCTTCCTTTTTTATCAATTGGTGCATTTCTTCATTTAGGCTGTTGAATTTGTGTCGTTGTTGAGAATAGTAAATAAATTGTGTTGTTTTGACTATGGATAGTTTTAAATCTAACACTCGCACGTTAATGGATGGGATAGCTTAACCATTACAGCCTCTAATCTATGGTCCATCATGATTACATTTTATTATTAAAAACTTTTGTATTTTAATTCATTATGCAAACATTTGTATACTCTCTTCGAAGATTCTTACCAACGTTCCCAGGGGCATCATCCGTATTCGAAAACCAAAATCCCAAAGAACCAAGACGATAATTCACCGTCACAACAATGATATCACCCATGCCAGCCAGAGCTATTCCATCATAGATTGCTTGTCTGTTGGAACCAATGAAAAATCCACCACCATAGATCCAAAACAGAACAGCTCTTTTGTTTTCCGCACTTGCATTGAGCGGTACGTAGATGTTTAGATACAAGCAGTCTTCACTGATGTTTTCCTGGTCATCTGTATACCACGGGAATGGGCTTGGAGTGAATTGAGTACAAGCGGGTTTCAACTCCGTGCATTCAAGTGTTCCAGACCATGCTTCCACAGGCTCAGGTTTCTTAAATCTCAGGTTGCCAGTTGGAGGTTTGGCGAAAGGAACTCCAAGGAATTGATGAACTCTTACTTCGTCGTAAGTGTCAACGTCGCCAATACGGGACACTGATCCTTTGATTTTACCTAAACTTGTCTCCACTCTTATTGCATCATTAAGGTTTAGGATGCTTATTAACAGAATGATGAACAGATGCACAGTGTTCGATAAGAAATTCTGAAAGTAAATGTAACAAGAAAAAAGGAATTAAAAACGTAATTTGAATATAGTTTGAATACATCTTTTTTTTAAAATGAAATTGGTAAACATGAACTAATTCGAACGCAAATATTATTTTGGTTACAATAACAGAGGAGCTGAAGTGAAAAGGGGGAAATACATTGAAAGTCAGATAGTAAAAGAAGGGAAATTATTATTGCTACACTATTTTTTGTCTGGAAGTATTCGACATGGAAAAACATCTTTTGACTATGGTGACATTTATTGCTCTCAAATTCAATGGAATTAAAAATTAAGTGAAATCCCAATCGATATCGATGCAAAAAATATTATTCTGACAAACATCAAGGTATTATATTTAACTCACTGAATTAACTACATTTCAATTTTATTTTCATACTCTCATTAAACAATTAAAAAAATTTTATATGAACACTCTGTTTCCAATGTAACCCAAAATTTAAAGAAAACCATAGATTGTAAAACATGAGCTTTATTAATGATACATAATACTCTCTTAAAACGAATTTTAATGCTACATTATAAATTTTAATTTTGATTTTTTTACGAATACATATGCTAAATATAAAAGCAAAAATGCAGATGTTTTTAAAGTAAGACCATAGCTGATGATGAAAACGTCCTTTTGCAAATTCTTTTGAGTAAAACTTGATTCTATTAAATAAGAATTTTAATACACTGCTGGCCACCGTAAATGCAACACAATGCACAATGCAAAGTTTTTATCAGATAACGACACTCTTCCCAAGAAAATTGCCGCCCCCCCCGTGCACTAGAATGTACTTAACAGGTATTCATAACAAAGTTTCTTGAAATATTTTCTACATTACACTTTCAGCAATATACAGGGTTATTAGAAATATAGAGGACCGTGGGTAGCCTAGTGGTTAGAGCATCGAACTCCAGACCGGAGGCCCCGGGTTCGATGCCCGATGCCACTAAATACCACCGAGTACACACGGAGTACGAGCTCGTTAAATTAGTGGGTCCGAAAGTCTTGTGGGTGGTGCTAGTGCAGGGAGCTGGTGAATATTTCCCTCCCTTTCAGTTCCATGCCTAAATTGTGGAGGTGGTGTAGCCCTCTATCGTTAAGAAGTCCAACCTGTCTCACAGGCTCTGACAACTTTCATTCCTTCAATTGGGAAAGGACACGACAACAACATTAGAAATGGAGGACCCGATTACAAAATTTAATAAGTCCCAGATTAATTAACATAAAATGATAATTAATATGTCATTGTATAGATACAATTTGAAATTCTGAGTTTGTAACATTGTTTTTGTCCAATAGAGGACAGCAATGTTATAATCAATATGTTTTTGAAATTGTGAACAGAAGTGGAAATAGCGTTGCAGGGAAGAAGAGTAGGAAGATGGTACAAAGTATAAGATGTATAAGAAGAGTATAAGAAGATGGTATAAACAGTTCAAGGAAATTGGATGCCTGTGTTACGGCAAAAGTCCAGGATGACCAGGTTGTACGCCAGAGAATGTTGAAAGAGTTCGAGAGACTTTTATACGCAGTCCAAAGAAAGCGACGGTTTGTGCTAGTCGTGAACTTGTGTTGCCTCAGTCTACCATATAGACTGTGTTGAGAAAAAAAAATTACATTTTAAACCATTCAGATCGAAAACTGTCCAAGCATTTGTGAGTGTGACCTACTTGAAGTCGCTCCTTCACCGTCTAGATTACCTAAGGGTGTGGGGGAAAGCAAAGCATCACCAGAAACTTCCATAATAATTATTATGGACTAATCAACCACAAGTGAAACTACAAGAGGAGACCCTAGGGGTGATATATAAAGAGAGCAATCTATTCTAAGTGAATAACTCCAAGTAAACAAGCGCAAGTGATCTGTTTAATTTAATCTAATTCAATCTATCTTAGATTCTTAAACTTTAATCCACAAAGTTATTATAGTGATAAACTCCTTCCTAAACTCACGTTGTGACAATGAAATAAATCTCACTTACGAATCAGCGTAACAGTTCTCCTGCTCCTTCTATCTTACATTTACAAAACCTTGATTTTATATAGTCAAACTAATTTAAATATCAAGGTTTCTTCTTGAGGGATGGCTGTGAATTAACGCGAAAGCTAGCCCCAAAGTTTCCCCAAGAGAATTAATGATAAGGTTGCATATAGATCTGTCACACATTGAACCATAGTGACGAGTTGCAACGTCTAAATTACTACATTTACATGGATGAAAACGACAGCTACGCAAAACGATCATTTTTCAATTCCTACTAACAGCTCATTCTCATCCTATATATATTTATATATCTTGCTTAAATTTTCAATCGTTAATAAAATACTTTCTATTCATCCAATCAAGTTCAAATAAATTTTTTCAAAACTTGTAGGGGAGGACACTTGATGTTAATACAGTTTTTTCAAATGTTAATCCATTAATTAGCGGCTTCGATGCCAACTTATATTCGTCTCCATTGTTGTAACAATGTAACTTTTAAAACAATGACAAAAGTTGGAGTCGAAAATCGGTTTTTAGCTAAACCGGGTATGCATTTGTATAATAATGCAGACAAATCATGCTCTTTTTCAATTCCTACTATTAGTTCCCTCTCTTCCTATATATTCATATATATATATATATATATATATCTTGTTCAAATTTTCAATCGTTAATAAAATACTTTATATTCATCCAAGGTAGGAATTAACTTAAAACTTTTTTTATATTACTTGTTTTCAATCCTCGTATTTAATTTACTTCAAAAAACGTTACGTACGAAAACAAATTCATATACTATCTTTACAATAACATCTTGATTATCGTTTTCTGTTTATTCATCTGGGAATTATTAAATTTTGTAATCGGGTCATTTATTTCACATAACCCTGTACTTTTGATACAGTATGGGAAAAAAGTTTTTTTAGCAGCAAGTTAGATTAACTTGGTTCAAACGGTATTATATTAGTTTTCAACATATATTAGTTGCAAATATTTACGCATTTAAAGCTTCGAAATATTTCACATTTAAGATAACCACGTTCGAAACCGTAATTTTGCAAAAGCGTATAAATGAATAACTTTTTTGAGATATTTATTGCATTAAATTAGGATAAAGAGGGTTGATCAGAAAAAAAAGGTTACAAGCCGCAACATTTGAAAACTACATATTGTGGAGAAATTTTTTCCCCACAAAGTGGAAGCAGATGGCACTACTTGTCATACAGAGGGTTTGAGGGTAGGTAGTGAAAGTTCCCAGACGGTTCAGGACAATTGAAATGGCAAGACTCTTAGGAAATTGGTCTCGTTTGGAAGTGCAAGCCGTGATTCAATTTTTATGGACAAATAATGTGTCCGCATCTACAATGAGCAGACAATATGCAGCGAAATGGTGTCACTCTTTTCAATCAGGCAGGCAGGATGTCGAAAACCGCAATATGGCAGGGAGCTGCCGCCAAGTTCTTCAACGTGAAATCTCATCAGAGCTGGGACTGAGCTATGGTAGCGTGCAGCATATCGTTTCTGATGTGCTGCGATATTCCAAGATAGTTCTGTGAAAACATCCGTCAAGACTTGGCTCAATAGACTAGGACCTGATTTCTACCAAAATAGGTTAAGGTATCCGATTGCCCTAAGATTATTAATTTTGCCAAAAATTGACAAATTTTTTTTATGATTTTATTTTATAGACCATCTTATTAGTTTTATAAAAATACCAAGTTTATTATTTTCCGTTCACTGGAACAAAAAATGCAAGTGTTTTAGTAAAAGCAGACGCCATTACTTTAAGCAATATATATCATACTTTAAAACAAATTTTACTCGAAATGTGTTTTTTTTTAAAATGCTCAAACGGGGACAGCGATTGCTGAAAAAGTTTTGAAAATAATTGACTAAAATTTTTTGTGTATGTTCTGTATAATAGTAGAAGTGTTTTAACGTTCAGATTTATCAATCACTGTTTTATTACAAAATTTACAGCCCCTTATGTGAATGTAATCACTGTTTTTTAAGCAATTTCATATAATAACCAAGACAAAGTGTTCTAGTTTTTGTAAGAATTAAAATATCTCTTATCCTGAAGGTCATTTCAAACATGAATAACATAGCAGTACATCAGAATTGAAAAATTGAAAATTTGCTGATAAACTTTTGGTACAGAATGGGCCAGGTTTATGCTATCTTTTGTTAATTTTTACCCATTTTTTCCCATTTTAGTAATAATAATTTCTTTTTCTTTTCTTAATTTTAGCATAATTTTGTTAAAATATACTAAACAAGTTTCAAAACGGCACACAAATCCCAATATCTCCATTTTTTTAAAAAAAAAGTTGTTGCAAGTAGTCGGATACCTAAAACAAGTTGACCCTGCGTTCCGATTAATTCCTAAATATACTTGGTAATTATGTCAAAATGTGATAGGCACGTATACCTTTAAATTCTCTTTTGTACTTTCTGTCTAGTAATAATAAATATTTTTTATTCGACTTGTAACCTTTTTTTTTGGATCAATCCTCGTACGTATCAAATCGTTTTAAGAATATTATTACATTAGAAAAATACTTTTAAATGCGATTTGTTGGCAAAAATATGAAGAAAAACTGTCACATTTTCGAAACATTTTTTTATGAAAAATGCTTCGATAATAATAATATTTTATCTAATTACATTTAGCTAAGACTTCTGTACAGAGCCTGAACTAGAAGTTTTGAAATATATACATTAGAAATGGATTTAATCATATTGTAATATATTAAAAATAGAGAAATTTTTTAAAAAATACTGGTTATTATTTCAACGGATAAGGATTTTGAAAATAATGTCAATTTTTCAAAAATTCTTGTCCATTCTCTGAAGAGAAATATTCGATATTTGTAGGTAAAATATTTTTACTGTTCAAACGTTTCTTAAAAAGGAGAATGTTTTGAAAAAGTATCATTCTTTCTTCATTTTTTTGCCATAAAATTGCACGTAAATAATTTTTTCTTGTAATAAAAATTGGCTTAAAATAATTTTATATGTATGTAGTAAAATTCAACTAACACTAAACATAAAATCAGAAAGTATTCATTTCTATGTTTTTTCAAAACCGTGGTATCGACCTAATCAACTACCTGAATGGAGCAGAAAACAATATTTTAACAACCAAGAAGAAATAATATCTAAAATCAAAGAATTTTCAATTAAAAAATATTTTAAAGTCTTTGCAAATAACATGCACAAAAAAATTACGCCGACTGTAGACAACAAATTATGAATAGTTTCAAATATTTTGAAAAAAAAACATGATATATGATTTAAATCAAAATATTAATTAATTCTATTTACCATTTTTAGTACTGAATGATATTTCGGGCACTTTCTCTTGATATTCTGCATAATTCTCGAATTTTACCCAAAAGCTTATATATACCACCTCCCTGCCAATCGAAAACACTTCACTGTGTTTTCTCTTCCTATTTTCTTAAAAACAAGTAATATCTGGAATTCCATCTCTGGGAAATAAATATTCTGTGTTTTCTTATTCTCTTATTTTTTTTTTCAAAGTTAGACTTTTTCTCCCAAAAAATTATCAAGTCCTTATGCTTGCATAATTGATTTTTTAGATAAACTGTTTTTTTCTAGCATTTGGAAATCAGTTTAGATGACATTCAGGTGACCTTTGCAAAATAAATTATATTGAAAACAAAATCAAGCGATCTATTTTTTATATTGTGAACAAAAAAAAAAGTGTCGAGAATAAATGTTTCATGAAAACAATCAACAGATGCGCATTTACAAAATTATGTTTCAATTTTTTTATGAATATTCTATCATAACTGTTGCATCAGTAAACAATTATCCGATGTATTGTCTGTACTGTCTTTTTCATGAATAAGTCTTACAAGTAAAATTGACTTGTTATTGCATTCTTCATGAGAATATACATGAAAAACAGAATTTATATAAAGATTCTTATATTGCTAGTTGTACATATGTCATACTGAAATGTTTTCACTTTTATTAATGTTAGATATAATGTATAGAAAATTCTTTCGTATACAGGGTGTTTGGAATTCTTGGCACAAACTTTTAAGTGTCACGGTGAGGCGCAAACAGGAGAATAAATGAAAAGAGAAATGGGTTTATTGGTTCGTTGCGTTACCAGTTGGGGGCAGTATATGTCTGGCCACCGTTCAACATGATGCATCTCAGTAGGGGGAAGCGCCATTCGCAATTGTGCTGACGTCTACGATGGAAAACTTTACGTATGCCGAAAATGCAGACATGCATTACATGTACAATCATTCAAATGGTAACGGTAAATCTGCGCTATGAATGTATCACGCGCAGTTTCCTGATCGACGAATGTCGGATCACAGAATTTTGCAGCTGTTACATCGTCAACTGCATGAAACACGTTCGTTCCATGTCACCAGACATTATGCTGGTCGAACAGCTGTACGCAGTCCAAACGTGGAAAAAAGCATCTTGAACGTTGTGGCTGATAGACCAGAATCAAGAACAAGAGCTGTTGCTCACTGCGTAAGTGGAAGTCATCAGACTGTTTGTAGAGTGTTAAACGAAAATAGCTTACACCTCTTCCATTTCCAGAGAGTACAAGCTTTGAATCCGGCACACTATACTCTCCGACTGCCACTGGATGGTATAGCAATGTGCTTTGCAGCTGGACTTCATAGCTCATGTGCTGTACAGTTATGAACAGTTATTGTACACATTACAATTTTCAACGACGCTTTCAATAAGCACTTTGTCTTTCCTTTCCTCTCTTATTTTTTGTGTTGTGCCTCCATCACGTCACTTGCTCTATACTTTCCTATACAATAAATGATTGTTACAATGTCCTGTATCTACCTTTAAAGTATGTATGTGGTGAATTCGGGACCACCCTGTATAATTTTTAGTAATTACACTGGTGTTCAAAATTAAGAGAATTTGCATGTTTTGTCAAGTTTTATGAAAATATTTGAACGAAATGAAAAAAATACTGCTTAGAAACAAAGATGCATATCTTGTGTGTCGAATACGTGAGCGTATACGTGTGTTCGCCAGCACACCTCATGGAATTTCTTGGTGTTTTTTGCAGAAATCGGTTAAATTAAAATTCATACAGTAAAAATCAGTAACCACCAATGTCTAGATGATGAAATGAGGAGCCAAATTATGGATAGACTAAAAGCAGGTCAGTCCCAAATCCAGATTTGTAGAGAATTCAATTTAACGCCCTGAGTCGTGTTTAACTTAGGACAACAGTTTCAGAATACCGGATCCATCGAAAGATAGCCTGGACAAGGTCGACCAAGAGCCATGACCACCAGAGATCGTCATTTGTCCTTTATAGTGTGGCATCACAGGAATCCTAGATTCAAGGATGACTGTTTCCAGAAGACTTAATGAGAGAGATCCGTTTGTAAAAAGACCTATTATTTGAGTCCTTCTGCATGCTGCGAACAGGAGAATCTGTTTAATATGACGCATAGATCATAGAAATTGAAGCATGGATCAATAGTTGATTGTTCTCTTCACTGATGAGTCTTGGCTCAACCTAACTAGTGATTTTCTCCACACTTTCATATATAGAGAACAAAGGCACCCGCTATCTACCCTCCAGTGTTCGATTATTACGGGAGCAGTCTTGATGATCTGGACGGGCATCACGTTGGATGCCGCACACACTTCTGTGTCACTGAAAGAGGCACTTTGACTGCTATGAGGTATAGGGATGAGGTCTTGGAGCCCCATGTTTGCCTTTTCACGGGAGAGGTTGACCCTGATTTCCTTTTAATTGATGACAACGTAAGGCCACATTGTAGACGAATTTTTGAAAAATGATGATATTCACCTGATGGATTGGCCAGTCAGCTCTCCAGACCTCATCCCTATAGAGCATGTCTGGGACACTCTGGGGAGGGCAATAGTAATTCTCAACTCCCCTTCGAGAGCCATCTAAGGCCTGGAAATAGAGTTGCTGCACGAGAGGGATTATTTGCCACATAAACTCATATCTTGTATTTCTAGTGTAAAATCATAGTACAAGACCTATACATCTGTAAGAGGGTACTATATCCCTATTAACCAATTTCTTTCTGCTACATTCTGCAACTGTTGTTTCATACCTCCCGACTCCCCCCGACGAGTGTTACGCACGATCATGCGGGTGTATTATAACTGTTGAAAAGTCACTTTTTGCATCATATCAACCCTATGTGCGTACCAAATTTCATTAAAATCTGTTCAGTAGATCTAGAGATAATCGACCCAAACGGAAAATTCTCTTAATTTTGGACACCAGCTTATTTCTGTCAAAAAATATTTAATAAATAAATTTAAAAAAATGTAACTATTTCTATTTAACGAACTCTTCGTAAAGGATTATAATTAAAATCTTTCTCAAATAATCAGAAATATAAATAGCTAAATATTATATTCCTGTAAAACTATTGGGCTATTCGGAAAGAAATTTCATTTTTTTAAAATTTGTAAGACTATATTCTTAAAATGCGAGACAATAAGGTTGAAATTTATGTTTTTCATTTTGGACCATCACTTTTTGCCATCTTTCTGGCAGTGATATGATCCCATGCTCATAAAAATTCTGATGTTGTTGTTGTCGTGTCGTTCCCGAAGGGAAGGGATGAAAATTGCCAGAGCCTGAGACAGGTTGGACTTCTACACGATAGATGGCGACATCACTTACCTTCATCTCCACAATTTAGGGATGAAACTGGAGGGGAGAGAAATATTCTCCAGCCCTCTGCACCCAAAACTTCTGACTTTTGCTGGTAAAAAACTGACTTAAGTCAGTTTGGACGTCCTCATTTGAAGTAAATATTTTGTAGAGACCGGAATAAATAATAATCCAAAGGAGTTAGATCTGGAGAATTTAGTGGATGTAGTAATACACTGACGTCCAAAATTAAAGTTACAAACACATTTTTTTCGTAATAAATAGAAAGGTGTACCACTATTATTTGGAAAAGGTATGTTAAATAGTGTACTTCAAGAAGCGTTTTCAACCTAATGATTTGTCTGTTTTTAATAGTGAAAAAAGTACTTAAAAAATGAAGTGGAAGTTTTCAGATACTACCTAATTTGTGCGTGGGATACATCATCCCCAGCCGTGCAGATTGTAATCAAAATGACCACACGGAATCGTTTAAATCAGTGATCCCCAACCTTTTTACTGCCGCGTCAACTTTTGATAATTTTACCACGGCCTGTTGAGGGGTAGGGAGAAGTTGATTGTTTATATTTTAGATTGTTTTAATTTAATAATTTTAGTTTAATTCTATTTAAACAAGCATTCAGTATAAAATACAAGCACACCAAAAAATGAGCATATTTTAATGTTCCTTGTGCCGCCTGGTTCTATTGATCTACGGACCGGTACCGTTCCACGGACCGGGTGTTGGGGACCACTGGTTTAAATGATGAATTACGAAGGAGAGCCGTTGGTAAACTAGAGCCTGGACAGTCACAGGCGGAAGTCGCTGATTGCCAACCAGTGCCCCGTAGTGTCACAAGTGTCCCCAAGTGTCCAGATTATGGCAACAGTTTTAGGCAACGGCTATGAGTACTAAGAGGACTGGAAAAGCTCACCCAAGAGTAACAACAAATTTGTGGCTTTAAATGTATGGCGTCATAGAAACATGAATGCTAGGCAGCTATCTCAAAAACTAATACATAAATAACAAGGATTCAAATTGTTTGAGGTGACAAAAAATGTATATATATATATATATATATATATAGATATATGCGGTTTCGACGGCTATTGCCAAGCCACAAGATAGACTTCTGATCTGCGCATGTCTGTTAGCACACATCTTGTTGTCGGAGCTATACTGACTAGAGACGTTAAAGACTGGTGAACGCCATAATGCGACGAAAGAAAAAACCTCGTGTCTGTTAGAAACTGCAGAAAGACTATGATAAACGACGATCCCATGCCAGCGAATAACAGATGTGACGGTTCTATCCATGATTCTTCTATTAATCCTCTTGGGTAAAATTAATCTTTAACTATGAATTCAGTTGAAAAACTCGCTCAGTGAAGAAGACGAGATATATGCAAATTTGAATTTTTATTTAAGTGTTTACTTTAGAGTAGGTGATGATGGTTGAAAGGGGATATAGAAGGGTGAATAAGATTACGACCGGAGGTCGTATAGTTAGTCAAGTTATCTAAAGATAATCCAAGTAAGGGAGTCAAGGGCGCTCCAATTATAAGAAAAGTGTATTTATTTATATGATAATTAAATTAATCCCAAGTGTTTGCTCTCCCGGGTTTAACGTTTCAGTGCACTCTCTCCCTTAAATGGTTTAGTGTGATTAAGAAGAGTGAAAAGGATAATAAAATTGGGTTTGAATTAGTATGGCTGATCTTTGCTCGAATCTCCAAACACCATTGTCCACTGGGATGTTACATAGTGTGTAAATATATGTTTAAATATGTAATGTGTAAACATAGAAGTGTAAATATATAACGCGTAATAGTAATGCATAGTTAAACTTAAAAGTTAACTGAAGATTAATTGTCTTGTTTTGACGGTCAACCTGGCAACCTCATACATATCTCTCTATTTAAAAATGGATGTTTGTGTATATGAAATCGCTTCACTCCAACACCGTTCAACCGATCACTATGAAAATTGGCATGTATATGTATTTTTGTGGAGAAGGTTTTGTGCTACCTTTTTTGTTGCAGCTCTCAACCAGGTTGCGCTACAGCGTATCAACTTCTGCACCGTTCAATCAATTGCCAGTTGCCAAAGTGGTTATCAAGCACAGAGAAATTTGGTTTGGATAGGTTCCCCTTTAATGTTAATCTATATATATATATATATTAAAAAAATGCTTGTATATATGACCTCGCTTCACTCCAACACTGTTCAACCGACCACTATGAAAATTGGCATGTATATGTATTTTGTGTAGAGAAGGTTTTTGTGCTATCCTCTTTGTTACAGCTTCCCACCAGGTAATGTTACAGCAAGGCATTTTTTGCACCGTTCAATCAATCACCAAGTTGCCAAAGTGGTCGCTAAAAATAGTGACAACTTGGTTCTATCCCCAACAATTCGTTATGTTTCCATTGAATCGCCAAAAAATGTAAGGAAAGGCATTCTTTGCGAATATTATAATTTTAAGATAAAATGAATACAGCAGAAAGTAATATTAACGTATTACACATCCATATATAAATTATTTACACTATTTTAAGGGTTCATTATATAAAATTTGTCACAATGTGTTACTTTTGCTGAGCAGTGATCAGCTATGGAGGGTGTTTTCAAAAATTGACCCACCAGAGTTACGAGACGTTATAAATAAAGAAATCCTTTTTATCGACTAATAGATCTACAGACTTAAAATTTAACAAATATGTTTTTTTGTTCAGTTGAGATATGCAAAAAGCCTTCTTTTGTTTAATTTGCAATTCACGTAAAATTAACTCATTAAAAACTTCTTTCTCCTTCAATCTGTATTATTTAATTTTTCAATTTACCCGTGCGAAGAACGGTTGTACCAGCTAGTATATATATAAAAAGCCATGTGAATGAAATTGAACTCTAATATTGATTATTTTATTGATCACTAAAATAAAATTCAGATTTAGATTCAAGAAAAATAATCTATTTTAATTATTGATTTTCATAATTTGAAATACTTTAATAAAAGTGAAATCTGAAACTTAGAAAAAATATTTCCAAGCAGAGGCTGAATTTCTAAGAATCATCAGTTATATAGTTGTGTTGCTTTATCAGATAAACTTCTCCTAGGATACGATAGATTAGAAAATCCTTAAGTAATACTCACATTTAAAGAAAAGTAACGAAAAGAGGCAAGTTTTAGTAAAATATTTTATTATTTGAAAGTGACATTTTATGTTCATTTTCCATATTTAGACACAAAACTGACAAATTTGTCTAAAAAAAGTAGATTATGTTCTTGTATGACAAACAATAAAACAGTTATAGGTACTTCAGTATCATACGGTCGACCAATTTTGCCAAATAAAAAAAAAATGTTGCCAAACGCCACAATTTACATTCAGTAGTGGAAAACCATTCTCACGCATGTTCTATAACAATAATAACGATGTCAGCATTTGGCGACAGTTTTTGAATAGGAAGCATTTTTTTTATTTGGCGAAGTTGGTTTCTCTGGACAGTATAAGACTTAAGCACCCAATTATACACTGCAACTCTTTTCATCCTAAAGTTATACTCCAGGTCTCTTAGACAAACACAAAAAATAGATCCAATATGCAACTGCAAATAGTAAAAACAAAGAAGGAAAGATTTTTTGGCTACACTTGTCCACAGTTTTTGCATTGAAGGGTACTTTTTTAGAATCGGTAGGCTTATCTAAACTGCTATTTCTTGGATAAAATATTTTGGAAGAAATCAACAATTCTTTCGATAATTTTCCAAACTCTTTCTCCTCTTTTGATTTCTTCTTTCTTGATAAAGTATTATCTTTCAAGCCTTTATCAGTGTTCTGAAAAAATATATATATATATATAAACATAGGGTGTTGTATTGAAAATGGTAAAAAATACACTCAATTTTAATAATAATAAAAAGTACTTCTGCATTACACCGTCTACCAATTTCGGAAAATCAAAAATCTTCGCCAAATGTTACCATAGTTACCATTATTGTATTCGAACATGCAAGGGAATGGTTTTCCAATATTAACAATACCGTGGCATTTGACGACGTTTTTTAATTTGATGAAAATGGTCGACGGTATAATACGAAAATACCAAAAAAAACATACAAAAAGAAATCGAAATAAGTTATTTTACGAGTAATACATATTTAATTGCAATCATAGTAATTTGAGTGTTTTCTGGTGAATTTAGTAAAAATACAATGCGAGAAACTCATGTGACGTCATAGTCATGTGATAAATGCAATTATGTGTTTTCAGCAATCAGTTCATACGCTTTTTACAAAATATATCTTTTAAAAAGTACATATTTATTGACAATAATAACGCTCATAGCTAAACAAAATGAACTTTCTTCAAAAGTAAAAAAAAAAAGTTCCAATATAAGAAATTTTTTTTTTTAATTTTGAAAAACTTTTTGAAAAATCTTTATATTTGAACAACTTTACTCAATTGTCAAATTTCAATCTTATTTAAACTTTATAAAGAATATACGTGCCTTCTTCCCTGTGACCCGGCTAGAGGTGTGGGAGGAACTAAATGATCATACGACATGATGAACTTCAATTATTTTATTTATCACTCTATTCAACTCAGACACAAATAACACTCTAATTAAGATAACTTAAATCAGTAATAGATCGGGAAAGAGACAAGATTGAGTTGGGGAGAATATATTTAATCATGCTGCTCTACCTTTAATATAACTTTATACAGAGCTTACGTATTTAATGACCGTACTATTATTTTAACCTTTTAAACATCGGCAATTTAAGATCACAGTACCTGAGCTCTTGCAGTCTTCTATTTCCTTTACGTTGATTTTAACACCTCCCGCTAGTTAATCTAATCCTTTTCTTAACATTCCAACTTCTAGCTTCTTTCTTTGTTTACGTATGCGTTTCACTACCAATTTACTTCCTTTCTAATCTGTTCACAATTCACTCACTCTCAAGCTCGTGTATAAAGAATATATATATTAAACTTAATTTGCATATCACGCTTTTTGCGTTTCGGAGAAGATTGGTTGAAAATGATGGCCCAAAAGAATTCCCTAGAGGTTAATGGAAGGGCACGTATAGATCCGTCACAACTTTACAAATAGAAAAAGTTCAAGTCTAATAACAGTTTTGAATTCAATAGAAAACACTTGATTATATTTATGATGGGGTCGTCGTGAATTATGCGCATTGCGATATAATTACCAAAATAGTAAAATTTATGAATTATGAAATAAAGAATTATCAAAGTAATCATAGATGAAGCATCAAAATACATTCTACTTTATACATGTATCATTGGTGTATGATAGGAGTTTCCATGAGATCAGGAACCTATAACATCGCGACCCCAATTTACAAAATGTCTGGTTAGCTAGAGGGATGCCACAGCTTTAGAAAAATAATTATCATTTACGTACAAAAGGTTAAAGCAGAATTCACACATTCTATTGGATCTATAAGATATGACTTGTACATATCATTCACTGTGTATCGTCGAAAGTTGCGTTCGTTCTCAAGGGTCTCCAACTTGATATCGTAATGTCCACCCTCCGGTTTAGCCTCTCATGTATCTCCGATCAAGCTATTGCTGGTTCGGCTTCCCCACATTCTTTTATATCCAATCGCCAAGTCCCGATCGCTGAGCCGTCGCTGAGCCGTCGCTGAGCCGTCGCTGTCTTTCAGCTTTTAGCAGGTTTTCTATCCCAGGATTTCCTCCGGGCCAAGCAGCCTTTCACAAATTTTTATAACAGGAAGTCCATGTCCTCGGTCACCTTCCGATCCATCTCTTGAAACCTCCCTGGGTAGGCCTCTATCATGCCTCTTACAGTTTCTGATTGGAAGGAACACGGGTCTGCACCTCAAACCCTCTGTCTTGGTCCCAACCACCATTGGTTTTTCCGGGGGGAAAGTCTGTTTGGACGGAGATCCTCTGGTCGGCGTGCATCGTATACCTAGAGAAGGGTCTATAAATTGACCTGTCATTTCCACACTGAGGATACCATCCTTGGAATTTCTTTCATGCAATATCCGACACTTCCTTCCATGCATGTGTAGCAAGGACACTTGTTAGAGGCAACGAAAGAAGGGACAGCAGTGAAACCGGGTGTGTCTCTTCGATAGTAGTTCGCTGTGAAGAAAAAGAAATCTGGTGAATCTCTATTCACCTCCGTGGGTCGGAGAAGAAAAACAAGGGAACAGCCAACATTCCAAGAAACGAATCACAGCCGTTTCGTCTCAGGGAATGAGAGAATATTCTATAGTTGACTTTGAAAGAAAAAAGACCATTTGGTGATTGTGTTCGCATCTGGGTGTCAGAAAAGAAAAGAGGAGTATCAAACGTCCTTCTATGAGCTGTTGCTACAAATTAAACCTAATAATTATTAAACTAAAAATAGGTATTATTTTGCAGATACATTTTATAGACTAAAAAGAAACATTAAGTGCACGTTGCCTGATATGAGTAAAATGTGGCAACAGCTAAACTGCTGAACTAATTGGTTGGAAACGTGATTGTGTTTATCATTATCTTCATTAGAATACGTGTTCCATTGATAATTGTTTTCGAGAAACAAAACAGCATAAAGGAAAAGCAGTTGTTAGTACGTGCATACCTTATAAGTACGAGCAAATATTCGGTATGTGAATGTAAATGCTAAAATTGAGCCGAAGACTTGAAGTAAGCACGCGAACAGCCATAGGTCCATTGCTGTCATGTAACTGATGGTGGGGAGGTGGTTTCTGGCCTGAATCATCTGAGTGACCAGGGTCAGCAAGGAAGTAACCCCTAATGTAATCCTGGCTGGAACAGCACTCACGTCAATCCAGAAAGATGTCCACGACAAAAAGACCACCAGGGTACTAGGAATGTAGACGTTGAGGAGACTCCCACTGATTTTCCGGACAAATGTAAAGTTGGCATACAGATACGTGAAATTTGCTGCAGAAATTAAAAATATAATGAATGTAGAATAATGAGAGAAATGTTAATAAAATTGTGAGAAGTTGCAGATGATAAAAAGAAAAATTTGCATAAAAATAAGCTCTTCAAAAAATTATTCGGCTATTTTTCTAAAAGTTAACTATTCCCCATCTCCTAAAAGTTTTTTTATGTATGTCTCCTATCAATCTTATTTAAATCGCATGCTATTGGATAACAGAGTGACACTCCATGGTTCTCAAAACTAAAATTACATACCTTACAAGTTTGACGCAGGTTGTTTTTGCTTTACTTTTAACAACAGAAATGCGAATTAACTGTTTTCGAAAAAAAGTTTCATATATCTCTAAAGAATTTCCCTCATACTTACAAAATTTTTCATATGTTCTTACTCTTTTTCAAACAGTTGAGGATTTTGTGTGTGTGCATATATATATGTGGGAATCTAACCGAAATCTTCCTAAAAAGTTAGATTCTTCAGATAGCGGGGTTTTTATTTGGCGGGGTGTCTAGGGGTTTTTACAATATATGGGTTAGCTTTGAGAAATAGAATAGACAACATAGTTTAAAGAAACTAAACAATTTATTACGAGTTATAGGAAAGTATTTACATGGGGAATATTCACAAAATGGAAATTAGAACATGTAGGCATTTAAAAATATAGGAATATTTTTAGGCAGACATTAATATAGGAAAGATAGATAGTCAGTCCCTTCTGGGAGGACGTTAGTGATCAAATAAAACTCATTATGCGATGTGCTGGTGACTTATCGCCAGTTGTGGCGAAAGAAGCGCGGAAGCGCTAAAACGATGCTTCCTAGTCGATGGTTAGCGGGCCTCTGACGAAAACAATCGCGTCAGCGTTTTAATAAGCACGCTAGATGGGGTTGATGTGGAATGCTGTTTTGACTAACATTGCCGTCCTCTGCAAAGGGATATGATCTAACCTTTTACAAAAAGAGAAAGTTCTATGGGATATCCTACATATATACACACGCAATATGAAGCATAATGTAACACTAAGTCTTACATTGCAGTGAGGACAGAGATAATATCATACTGGCTTTTTTGGAATATCTTTCCATTTTCATTTCTTCTCAAGCAACACATTGCATGTTGCCTTGCGAATCCCTGTTCTTTATCGAATATTTTCAAGAATCTAAATTCCTGCCCCTTCAATGAAAAATTCTCGCCTTCGACACGAAGAAAATCCCGGATAAGAAGTATATCAGTCCCATGAATAAACTGCATATCTTATAAGCTAGTGCTAATAATCTCACCATAAGAATTAAAGATATGGGCAGTTTAAAGATAAAAAGAAGAAAATATCAGTGATCGTACAGCCAACGGGCAAATCGGTTGTGCCCAACTTTCAGTAGCCCGCATGATGTACGGGCAAACTAGTTAAGGGGTTAAACCATGTTAAACCCGTTTTCTCTAGAAATAAATAAATTAATTTCAAATCTTCAAATGGAATGCATTGAACTGCAAAATGACATTCAACTGAAAGAAAAATTTGGTAATGTTTCTATACTGGAGTTTTATTAAGATTACCTAAAGCGCGAAAAATATCCTCATTTTCACGCTCATGCTTTATTAATATCTTCAGCTTTTGGCAGTACTTATATTAGTGAACAGTTATTTTTCAAAAATGAAGCATACAAAAAACAAAAATAAGACAAAGATCGCTGACAAACATCTTGAAAATGCATGAAGAATTGCAACTTCGTCTATTGAACCCGATATCGACACAAACGCAAATTCATTCATCTCATTAACTTGATTTTTTTCCCATCTTAATGAAAACCAAACTAAATTAAACGAAACTTTTAAAAATTTAAAATAAATGTGTACCTATTCATGCCTAATTCAACTTTTAAAAAATATAGTAGAAATAAGTTAATTTATTTTAATAAAGCTACATAGAGTTAATTTTTATTACAATTTGTCAAAAAAATATTGTATATGCGGCCCAGAAAAAAAATATTTTTGCAATGCGGCCCACAAGCGATCATAGTTTAGACACCCATGGTTTAAACAGAAATATAAATTTTGATGAAACATTGCTCGAAACTTTTTTTTCTTATTACGGATTTAATTTTTCTACACACATGTCTAGCAATTTACTATCATTATTCATACCTGTTATCCATGTTTCTCTCGTAGTATATGCTCTCGGTGGGAGGAGTTCGTACTTCAAAGCATGTATGTCGTGTGTAAACGATACGCCCTTGAAATAACCCCTAAAACGAATGTCATCATTCGCCCAGTGCATTAATAGAATATGTTCTGGAGTCTGCACTGGAGAAATACAAACAAAATGCTACACTTAATTACTGACATATAAGATAATTCCAGAAATATTGCTGAGTTACATACATAAAAATTATATTTATTTTAAATATTTTTATTCAATTGAAGTAAATATGAGAAAAGATATTAATGTAAAATTATATTTAAATTTTGTGTAAAAATACACAGACGGAAAAAAAATCCCAACACCAAGAAAAAATTATTGAAGTTATACTTCTTTTGGGCCGATAGGGAAAAATGATGAGAGTAAATTTTTACGATGCGCGCGCACACCTTTGTCGAATAACTTTGGAAGTTACTGAGGGATCTTGGCTATATAGGTGTCGATCGAATTGGCGTGCCCTTCCCCCACATGTATTTGATATGTATGTGCTTGTGGCTGGGATAGGGGAGGGCTTGCATACTAAAATATTAGTCCTCCATGTTATTCCTATGGGGTAGGAAATTTTCTAACGTGCCACTTTTTGGGTACTAGGGGACTAATTTTTTGGGGATCGTAATTACTTTTGTTATAAACCATATCTGTTGGGAGGCATCCCCCGGTGCATCCCCCCCCCCTACAGCTTTTTGGCCAATATCTCGGCACCCCAGTCTCACAGTCCATTCGGACCTGGCTCATTCAATCCTTCTCTATCTGCTTTTCCAGTTTTTATTTTCATGCTCACAGGGCTATTTCTTCCATAGTTTTTAATTGTTTTAAACTTTTTAAAACTTTTTAAATTTGTTTAAATTCACAATATCTCTGCTCCTGTTTGAGTCTCGGACTTGAGATTTGAGCCAACTGTTCCACTCGTCGAGACCCATACAGTCATCTACTTTATGCTCATTGTGTAGGCATAGGGAGGGCTTAAGCACTAAAATATCATGCTCCCATGTTAATCCTATGGGGACTGGAAAAATTTTCACCCCTATAAGGAATTGAGCTTGGACCTTGATTTTTGGAGGTCCGCCATATTTTCGTATTAGCGCGAGCTTTACATAGAATTGGCTCCCATATTATTGGTTCGATTGTCCCTATGCAGGGTTGTTTAAATTTATTTAAATCGTTATTATCTTGGGTTTGGCTGGTCCGATTGACTTAAGGTAGGTATCGTTCAGTTCTGCTCGTGGCCGCCTTTCGTCCTTGGCCCAACCTGCTCTGTTCAAGATTTTTAGAAAGATTTTTATTTTTATAACAAATATAATACTTTTTACAATCTATAAATTAAATAATAAATATCAATATATATATGTTGCATGCTAAAAATTATCCATTTTTTTAATTATGTAGAAATAATTTTATTATATTTAAATAAACTTTATTTAACTAGGTAATGCGTTATAACAAAACTTTCAATGTATTAAATACCTTTTTTTCTATTATTAGTGTCGTTTTCTTACAAACGTAGGATAAAGCGAAGGATAAAATTTTTAGAAATATTTTTATCTTGTTACGCCAAAGAAGAATAACTTCTTACGTGCGTACATAAGTACACACACACTTTTTTGTAAAGAAATGAAATTTCGACAATGCAATTGTATAGTTAACATGTTTAATTAATTAAATCTTCAAGGTCACAAACTAGTTAAGGTTTTAAAAAATGCATTTCAAATGTGAAGTGCTTTATATTAATAGCTGGTGTAACCTCCAGAATTTTGAATGCAAGCCTGCAAGCGTACATGAATTGCGCCATACAGCTGCCGAATCTCCCTTTGTGGTATGGAGTTCCATGCTTGTTGTACTTCTTGTGTCAATACTGGGACGATCAGTGCTGGATGATGTTGGAATTGTCATCCAATGATATTCCTTACGTGCTCAATTGGAGACACATCTGATGATCTCGCAGACCAAGGTAACATGTCAACACATTTTAGAGCACGTTGCGTTACAACAGCGGTGTGGGGCAAGCTTTTATACTGTTGGAAAACTCCTCCTTGAATGCTGTTCATGAATAGCAGTACTATAGATTGAATCACCAGACTGACGTACAAATTTGCAGTCAGTGTGTTTAGAATAACCACGAAAGTGCTCCTGCTGTCACAGGAAATTTATCCCTAGACCATGACTCCAGGTGTAAGTCCAGTGAGTCTAGGTCACAGACAGTTCAGTTGCAAGCGTTTTTCTGGCCTCCTTCTGACCAACACATGGCCATCACACGCACCAAGACAGAACCTGCTTTCCTCAGAAAGCACAACAGATCTCCACTCTGTCCTCCAATGAGCTCTGTCTTGACACCACTGGCGTCGCAAACAGCATTGGCTTGGAGTCAGTGGAATACACGCTACCGGGCGCCTGGCTCGGAGCTTCTCTTGAAGTAACCGATTTCTAACAGTTCGTTGGGTCAGTGTGGTATCAACTGCAGCTCAAACTTCTGCCTTAGACGCAGTACGATGCGCTACAGCCGTACGCCGAATATGGTAGTTTTCCCTCTCAGTAGTGCCCCATGGCCCCCAGAAACCAGCATTCTTAATGCAGTATCATCCCTTGACCACTGCTCCCAACAATCATACACAGCGGACACATCCCAGTCAAGTCCTTTTGCAATATCGCTGAAGAAATTCCATCTTCTCGTAGCCATATTACACGATCTCGTTCAAACTCGGTGAGCTTTTGATTATGGCCTTCTTCGTCTTCTTAAAGGCATTCTTAGCTAACATCAACTCAATACGTCACATTTCACAGACAAATAACGTTCGCGAACTTTACAGTCCTCATTCAAAGCAACCCTGGTTTGCAAGTTCGGAGTGGTGCTACTAGTACCACACCTAAGCGCGAAATGCGAAATTTGAATCGATGTCGTCTTTCAGATGTATAAACAGGCCTACCAAATTTCGTTTATTTAACACAAGTCTTTCTTGGTGTTGGGAGTTTTTCCCCCGTCAGTGTATTATTAGACAAGCAACAGTATTCATATTCCTACTCACGCAAAGTTATTTTTAGAAAGCATTCTTGAACATCAATTGGATATAGCATGAAATTCATGTAGCATCCCACTACGAGATTGTACCTGCATAGAAATATTTATTATTTTTAAAAAAATGCACGCTAACTCAAGTTAGCAAGAAAAGTTTTTTTCATTTATAGTTCATTTAAACTTTTTCAACACATCCATTTAGCTGCCTATATAAAATAAATCGATATTAGTAAATATACTAATTTAGAGGAAAAAAATGGGGAGTGCATGAAGAATTTCCATAGCTAATAGTATATACTAATTTGCTTCGATGTACGTAATCAGTATATTCTTCATGTTATATTATTTAAATGCATAAAAAATTAATAATTTTATATGAATTCTAATTTTAAGGAAAAATATTAATCTTATAAAAATGAGAATCTGCACATTCATATTTTAAGCAATTGGAATTAAAATATATTATTCGCATATACTGTTCTTCGACACAAATATTAATATCCAATTCACTGTTAAATAATCCGTTTACAATTAAAATTGAATATTGTTAACCTGTTTATATGCAGGGCGTTAACGAATTCGAATCGACAAATTCAGAGGAGTGATAGTAGGCAGCATGGGAATGACAAATCACCATAGAACATAGGATTACAAACCACGTTTAGTCCAGCGTTTTTCAAACTGTGGGGCGCTCCCCTTTAGGGAGTCGTGATAACTCTTTGAGGGGAGCGTGAGCTTATTAAAAAGACGAGGGGGGAAGATTATTTAAAAAAAATTATTAGTTTACTGAAAGTAAAGAAGTAAAATACATTCTGACGTAATAAAATATAAAATACACATTTGCACAGTTATAATAAAATTATAAATGCATCAGTGCTGCACAATGTATTTGATAATTAATTTAACAATACTAATTTAAGAAAGAATAGGTTTAATAATTACAAGGGACCCTATAGGCTTGTCACACACACACATATATATAAAAACACATACAAAAATTAACACTTAATCTTGATAATTTGTACGGTTTTTAATTAATCTCTTAACTTCCAATTAAAAGTTGCAGGATTCGTTTTCCGATGCCACCGTTTTCCACGTAGGTATGTGAATGTGATGTATTGGAGGGTATGAAAGGGAATAAGTAAATAAGACCTTTTCTGGAATAAGTAAATCTTTCACAAACACTGTCAAGGTCCTTTAATTGCATTCCAAAGCCTTCGGAATAATTTTATAGACAGCAGTGTACAGAAAAGATCGTACATATACGTCCGAGGCATTTAATGCACCAGTTGAGCGAGACGTATATATATACGTCGGTGGCACTTAAAGTATTATTGAATTAAATACATTGTTATTGTATGGAGGGCGGCGTGATGAAAATTATGATCGAAAATTGGGTCACAAATATTGAAAGCTTGAGAAGCATTGCGTTTAGTCGACTAAAGCCGCAATAACAGTAACCGGCCGGAGGAGGAGGAGCCAGACGAGGGAATGGCCAAATTAACGAGAGGATTCGGAATGCAGTAGTAGGAATGAAGATACCTGCACGGATGCGAATTTCCCACTTCTCCCGGGAGTTTCCAGCCATTGCGCACCAGAAAGTGTTGTTCATGCACGATGGTGCACAAACACATTTTTTCATTGCGGTGCATGATCACCCCTTTGGGATGACAAGTTCATATTCAGTTTTACACTGGGTTTTGCAGAACTCGACTGACAAATTTGGTGGGGTGGAAATAGATAGTATTTGGACAATAAAAATCCCCATAGAACATGGGATCGCTAACCATGTTTAATCGGAGTTATTTGCAAGAAAAAATTACGAAGGTTGTGATTTCGAGTGGAATGAAAAGGGGCAATAGAAGAAAGGAAATAAGGTTATTAGACTTAAAGCATGTTTACAATACGAACAATGCATCACAGCTCGACGCCAGAAATGCAATGACAAGTGACTGTCACAGGAATCGTTCGAATTAGTGGCCGCGTAGGTCAGAGCACAGCTACCACCGATGGACAAAGGATTGTCGGACGTGTTCAAACAAATCCGGTGTGCTGGTGATGTCAACTGAAGCGATGACGATCCGTGTCGAGAGATTCTCCCCCGTAGCCAACGGCGTCTCATACATAGACGATTTTATGTGATTCCAGAAGAAGAAATCCAAGGGATTAAGGTCCGGGGAGCAAGGGGGCCAAGCAACAGGTTCACTGCGTCTTGTCCTCCTTACGGGATATACATAATTTCATAAAATATTAATTATAAAATGGAACTTTAATAGTTTATTTTTGAACATCTGTTTTCACTGCATGAATACGTATCCTGCTTCTATAAATGAGAAATGAAATAATAATTCAGACTACTAATGGGTCCATTTGACTTAGCACATTTTTCCTTATCCAATTTGTTAAATGCTTTATTCACTATACACACTGTAACATGCTTTTATGTTATTAAATTAATAAATAGTTATTTTAACAGATTTAATTTAACAATGTGTATGTAACATCAAATGAAACAGACTGCTGTTTATAACGACTACCCTTGTGAACTTAGTATGACAAAAATAATCATATTGAAGAAAAAAACGAATAATAATAGCACTTCGCCATCTTTTTTTTCCAACAAAAACAAACAAAATAAACAATACTTCAAAAACTTTTTTTTCATACCTAGGTTTATCTTTACCAAAGCAAATACTCTTTTTTTGTATTTCGGTAAAATTTTCACCTTTTGTTGCATACTTATTAAACCACTTGTTCATTCGTTAACAATCGCTTTAGTCTTCAGCGAAAAAATGAATTCTAAATTAAATCAATAAGGAAAATATCATGGTTACTTCTATTAACGAAATTTTAGAGATGTTCACACAAAAACACAGTAATACCTCGACTCTCTCTTACACTACCCCAACTTACGCAATTTTCAGACGTTCAAGAACTGCTGGATTCCTACAATCAGGAGCTGGAAATTGATGTGCACATAGAAATGTATGATCAAGTGCAAAACACATTGAAGAAGAGTCACCCAGTTCAGTCAGAAGATCGAATGACGGTTGGGAATTTGACAGAAAGAATCAGAGTTTAATTGAAAAAGGGTTACAAAATTTTAGAAAATACAGACTCTAACAAAGAGCATATTTTTTCAACAAAACAATCGAAATATTACTAACATGCTGCGAGGAAATTTTGCAGGAGAAAAAAATCGTTGAGCCAGCAAACTACACTCATGTCCAAAATTAAAGTCACAAACATATTTTTCGTCATAATTTTGAATTGCCTGAAGAAAAGCTTTTAGAATTTATATTTTGTATATTTTGAAGAGCGGGTAGTATACAATATCAACCTTCAATTTAGGAAAAGATGTTGTGTAGCTTTAGTTTTTGCTGAATTACCGGATTGAGACCGTTTAAGCATATGAGATTTTTTCCTGAAGTTTTGAGAATATTGCATTAAAACAAACAAGCTAGTCTGTTAGCAGTAAGAGTGACTTCTCAAAATTGTTTAGATTATTTTTTTTAGATGGGAGCCGTTTGCAGGATTGAAGCTGGTCCGTTTCAAGCGGAGGTAGCTTGATCCTTACAAGTGGACCTAAAGTGATATCCCGGCTCTGAAATAAATTCCAAACAAGTGGTACTATCACCAGGAAGGTCAGAGCTTAGTTCGCCAGAGAGCATCAACATCTGCACAGGATTTCTACTTGGCTTTAAGCGCATAACGACATAGGTGGACAACGGCTTCTTAGCTTGATCGTGGCCTTGCTTCTGTGTCTAGAATAAGAATTTCCAGGCAAACTTTCAGAAACTGTTCTTTACACCCGGTGTCCAGTCTTCTGTATCCCTTTGACTGAACCCAACAAAAAAGACAGGATTTTGTGGAGCTGAAAATGTCAGTTGTGGACATCACAAGGATGGGGGCATGTTCTTTTCAGTGATGAGTCAAATCACCCAGACAAAGTGATTCTCGGAGAGAAAGTAGATCTCGCATTCATCCCTCCTACATAATAAAAATTGACAGATTTCGGGGCAAAGGAATCCTTGTGTGGGGCGGCAAAATGTTGGGCAGTCGTACACGCCTGTACGTTTTCGATTCGAGTACTGTCAACTCACGCCGCTATATGGATGAGATCCTGGAAACCTGTATTAGTTTTTTCTGGGTGCTATGGTCCCGGACTACAATTTCATAGAAGAAAATGAGCGGCCACACAGAACTCCCATTGTTCCTGAATTTCTTTTAGGAGGGGATATTCGCCATATGGATTGGTTCTCGAATTTTCCGGATCTAAATAAAATTGAACATATTTGAGATAGACTAGGAAAAGCCATTTCTCAGCGTAGCCCCCTCCCAGGATTCCGTAGGAGTCAAGAGAGTCGTGCTTTTAGAAGTATAAGCTTTGTTGCCACAGATATATTTTTAACACCCTCACAAGCAGTGTGGCAACTCGTTATAACGCTTGTATACCGATGCACGGTGGTCATACTTCAAATTAGACAGACTTTTAACGAGTTAAATGCTTTTTCTCTTAGTCATAATTTCACACTTTTTGATACATCCTGATCGGTTGTGTCATTTTTGGCTTGCGGCAGCGAAACGGAAAAATACCGAAAACAGTTCAATTCCTTACCTAGAAGATCGAAAGATATATCCGCTTCTGAATAAAGCAATATATGTGTTGGGTACTGAAAGGCCAAAAAGGACGCCCGACCTTGCATTATCAAAAACTAAATCAGGTGTCCAGAGACGATTCACTATCTCTTTGGGAACGGTCGTATCTGAATCAGAATTTTCTGTCATCAAACAGCTCAGATTCAATCTTTTATCTTTCCAAACTTCCCTCAAGTATGTTTGTATGCTAAACTCCTACAAAAATGAAATGATAATAGAAAAAAAGAGTTAGACAAACATCCTTACTTTTTATTACACACATGCTACAATGCCAAATGGAAACGTATGTTTCCATTTGGCAACATACCAAGAGTCGGCAACCTATGGCACGCGTGCCACGTATGGCATGGGGTACATTTCTCAGTGCCACTCTATAATACTCTACAGATTTGTCAGTTTTTGAGTGGATGGAAGTTAATATACGTGTACTGACCTTATTTGACATATATCCTCAGAATTATGGACATTTAAAGAATTACGAAAAAACCTGCAAGTTATCTACAGCTATTTTTGTAATACGGAAACTAAACGCCATTTGGGCGTGGCGCTGGAAGTACGGTTCGCAGCACCCTCAATCGAATTCACGAGCAATCTCTGATTCAGTAAGCTCCCAGTCAGCAAATTCGAGTGCCGTAGTGCCAAGAGTTTGATAGTTATAACGTGACAAAATGTGTACCACCATAGAAAATCCCGCGAAATGTGTGGTGAGAGGAGTGATAATAATTCTTTGGGGGCCAAAAAAACTGTCCGCAGTGGATATCCATCGTGAATTGTGTGCCGTATACGGGCCAAACAGTATGAGTAAAGTTTTAATACGGGGTCAATGGATAAGCTTTTTCAAGGACGGAAGAACAAACATCCATGTGGAATCACGAAGTGAAACGCTGTCTGTAGTGAGTGCTGATCTCATCCGATTATCATCTAATCCCTGAAATGAAGAAGTGGCTTGGGGGACAGCATTTAGCTGACGAAAACGCTGCGACACATTGGTTTAAATCGCAAGCGGCTGCTTTTTATGCAGAAGAAATTGGTAAAACGGTATGACAAGTGCTTGAATAATGGGAAAGACTATGTTGAAAAATAGAGGAGAGTTGTATCTTTGATATGTAAATAAATTCCCCCCCTTCTGTCCTAGTTTGCTTTTTACAGCGAATCGGAGGTTACTTTCCGAATGAATGTCATTGCTAGAGAGATTGAATTATTTGAAGAGAGAAAACTGCATATACTTTGCTTTCTGCTTTTGACTCTACATATCTATGTGAACAAATCTTTTCTCATATGAACAGTTTTTTGACTCCACAAAGAAACTGTTCAACAACTGAATGTTCAGAGTCGTGTCGAATTAAAAGTCATGCATTATACCCCTGATTAAAATTTGATATGAGTAAGAGAGCTGCAGAGACAAGGTTCGAATTTAAAACATTATTATTTTTATTTAACAATATTGATAAGGAATACTTATATTTTATGGTATTTATTTCTTATTTTAATAAAAATGTTTAAAAAATGCATAATATTTGTACAATTTTTTTAAAATTTATGTTGAATAATATTTTAAAGGTTGTTTATTTTTGTTAATAAACAGCTTTAAATGATGTAAAATTAATATATAATAAAACTCTAAAGCTATATTATTGACCTTTTTTCTCTAACTTCTCTAACTCTGCATGCATTTTGGCGAGAATCGAATTGTTTCAAATGCGTCTACTGTGTGGCACGCTGAATCCTATTGGTAGATTGGCTTGCCACACCGCAGCTATAAGGTTGCCGAACCCTGTTTTAGACAATCGGCCGACGAATTTGAAAAAAAATTAAGAAAATCCGAGCGTAGTTTTTTTGTATAAATAACTAAATTTTTTATTGCTTCATTTCATTACTTAAATTCCATGATTTAAAAAAAATTAAGGGGAAAAAAAGAATAAGTTAAATTTTTAAAAAAAAATAAAACATATATATATATAACAACGACTACATTACCCCGGCTGCCAAAAATTATTCAAGAGTTGTCTCTTGTTTGTTTTACATAATTAGATACAGTTAAAATGATGGGAGAAAATTAAATTTGGAATCCCTTTTTGGAATAGAACAACACGGACTTTGTCATTGGGAATATATTACTAAATAAAGTGACAATAAAGAAAAAGAAAACGTCACAGATTTTTTATTGGAAGTTACATATTTTATACATAAATACTAAAATAACATGTGTGTGCGTACCATTCTGGCTTCGTCAATTCTATCGATATCCAAAACGCTCAAATCTAAAAATAAATGAGCTGGTTCTCCTAAAATAAGAAACGTATAATTTACATAAAAGTCAGGTGATACTTATTGAGATCGTATATTCGTATACTTTTATTGAAACAAAGTGTACATTCATTTTTCGAAGTTAATGTATACAATGAATAGTATTTTCTATTTTGTAGCTTAACGCTGTCCTTAGAAGAAATCCAAAAATAATCTACATTTCGTGAATGACACTATTAACGCCCTTTTATAATCTTCACTTGTATGTAACGGAATCTTTGAACTCAATTTTAACCCAGTTTAAAAGGTCACATTAATTCGAAATTTTGCTAACTTGTCCAGGACCGATAACAATACAATAATTAAATAATTTTGTTCCATTGTCCTGATCCGGATCATCAGGATTAACGATTTCCCGTTTTCAGATCCCATCCCGCATCTGGCGACTCATTTCTGATCCCATTTCCAGATTTGGCGACTAAAAGATTAAGTTGCAATTAGTTCGATTTATCATAAAAGAGTGTTTATTAGTTTTTTTAAAACTAATTTATTTTTAAACTAAAATATCGTCTGCTGTTATTGTAAATGTTACGCAGAGTTATTAATTTGTATATGATGACTTTATGAAAGTATAATTTTAATTTCATGGAGTATTTAATTGCAACTTGTGCTTATTGCCATTTTACCTTCCATAGTTAATTCATTCAAATTTATTCAAACCCGTTTATTAGTTTCAAAAATACTTGTAAAAAACCATTAAGTATTTTAGCGTGGAATTATTCATAATATTTACCCCATTTTTTAGCATTTCCGATAAGTGCTTCGATAAATAAGTATCATTAACTGTGAGACATGACTCCTTACTAACGATCCTTTCCTGATTTTAAATTTCCCCTTGGATATTTCGAGCAATAATGAAAAGAATTGCATGACATTTTTAATGTAGGGATATTATGACTTGAAAAAATCGAAATATTCAAAAATTCTGCTTTATTACAAGTCCCTTTTTTTGTAACTATTTGACGATTCATATTTTTCACGTAACAATGTTTCTTTTTATTGATATTACACATTTTAATTCCTCTAATTATTCAAATATTATATGATACACCACTTGCAGTATTTTTTATTGTTCCTATTTAGTCGTATAACGCGAATATTGAAAACAAAATATAAAACGCTGAAAAAAGTTACATTTTCTAGATAAAATAAATAATTTTTCTTTAAAAAATATGTAATGATCTTGAACTAGTTTTTCACGGTTCTTAAAGATTTTCGAACTCTTTTGTAATCTTAAGTTTCTGGAATCATTTAAATAAAAGTGGAAATTATAGCCCATATAATATTTTTACATAAACAAAATAATCACTATATAAAGTAATTATACGAATCGTGGCACTAATAAATTAATACAATAGAAAAAAATTAAAAATGGCTTTTTTTTAATGCACATCATAGCACATATTTTAAATTGATGTATGTATCTTTTACTCAAGTATACTGACGTGCTTTAGTTAAAGAACAAATACATTTTTTCGCTGATATTTCAAGAATTACTGAACCGATTCTAGTGAAATTTCATATGAAAATACTTAAAAATATTTCTAAACTAGGTAATAATTTAAAAAAATTAGGGACCCTCAATAATATATAATTTATTCTCCCGAAAGCATGATTTTCAGAAACAGTGTAGCAAATGGTACTTGTGCAGGATTTGAAATGAGGCTCTTGGTTGAATCCTAGCATGACCCTCTTATTTCGCCAAATTTTAGGCGATAAAGTTTACATTATGGTATCCCTATAAAATTTAAGGAATTCTTACCTTATTCGGACGTTATTTTTTTTAGTTTTTGAGGATTTGGACAACGGTCATCTGGGACGGTTGTGTAAGAGATTTTTGTAGAAGGCTGAAAGTGAAGGTGTTTGCGCAAGCCCAACTGCGCATGCCTGAACTGCGCATGCGCATCTATCGAGATGTGTATGAAGAAGAAGTTATGAGTAATTAATAAATGCTATAGTCCACAAGAAAACTATGTCGTGATTGTGTCATGAACAATATGTGTTAGAGACTCTTGAGTCCACTTAAGTGTTAGAGCTATCGAAGTAAATAGAAGGAATGAGTGGATTTTTTCTTTTGAATGAAACAACTGCCGAAAAAATGTTTATTAGAGAGAAAGAGGGAGATGAGTTGATAAATTCAATTTGGACGATGTTTTTTATCACTGTTGCATCTTAGAAGCAACGGTCTTTTTGTTTTCTTTTTGAAGACATTTTGGAAACCACGTTTTTCTTTCTTTCTTTCTTTTTTTTCTTCTTTTTTTTTTTGAAGCTCGACGAATGTACATTTTTTTCTTTTGATGGAAGAGGTAAGAAAGAAATATGATTGTTTTATGAACGATTGAAAATATTTCAGTATGGATTCCGAAACATGAAAATAATTTGTGTTTGAGAGAAATGGAGATCGTTATTTCATCAGCCTAAAGCATTCATATCGGATTTTTTTCTCCCACTGTTGCGTTTTAGAAGTGACGATTTTTCAATTTTTTTTGTAGAATCAGTTTTAGAAGCCCCGTTTTGTTCGTAAAAACACGATGGATGGATTGTCTTCTGAATAAAAGCTAAGAAAGTAGTGATTGTTTTCTGGATGAATGAAGGATTGATAGAATCTCTTGGTATGAATGTCCGAAATTTGAAAAGAATTGGCATTTAATTTCTTATTTTTGATGTGATGTTTTCTATGTTGTCCATTTTAAAAAACACCGTTTATTCGACGTTTTTCGTCTCTTGACAACATTTTGAAAACCACTTTTCCCCCTCTTGTTTTCGTTTCTGACGCCATTTTGAAAAACGCGGTTTTTTCCTTGGCGCCATTTGGCGAAAAACTTTTGTCGCCAAATACAACAGAAGGCTGTGCTAAGATTTTACTGGGGCACTTGAGATGTGTGATGCAACTCTCACAACTAATTCTCGAGCTATTTATAAAGACATTTATGAGATCTTGGGGAAAATAAATATCACTTCTCCATCAACTCAGTTTTTACACCAGAAGTGTTCTGGAAGGGGCTGACGAGTTGAGATTATCAGACCTGCTCTATGGTAATCAGATCTGAAAATCAGTCTGGTTACTCTATCTTCTGAATATCTCCAGTGTTGAGGTTACGGGCGACATATTGAGAAATTTGTGGACGAGCTTTAGGAGCGTAAAAAAGGAAGTGGATGGCACCTGCTTTCTTATGGGCCTCGTACAAGACTAAAATCTTATCTCTTTACCTCAGAACAGTCAAGGTACATCTCTGGAAGACATGCAGCTCTGTACGCTCGTCCAAGATCAGCTGATCGAGACCATAACACCACGATGTCCATAGTGGTTCACTTCCATGATATTGGAGGGATGGCATTGGGTTCCTTTTTTCTTTCCATATGGGAACTCGTTGGGGATCAGTGTTTAGACTAAATCTCTAGTCAGTGAAGAGAACACAACTCTCAGGGTGCTCACACGTCCAAGGATGAGGATGCTTGAAAGGTGGGCTTTCATATGATACTAGCTGTTACACCCGTTCTTCGCACAGGTGAATAAAAAATTAAACAATACAGGTTGAAGGATAAAGAAGCTTTTAATAAGTTAATTTCACATGAATTGCAAATTAAAGGGGAAAAAAAGCTTTTTGCATATCTCAGCTGAACAAAAAAAAAAACCATATATGTTAAATTTTTAGTCTGAAGGTCTAATGGCTGATAAAAAGGAATTTATTTATTTATAACGCCCTCGTAACTCTCTTGTGGGTCGATTTTTGAAAACACCTTCCTAAGCTAATCTCTGCTCAGCAAAAGTAACACATTGTTACAAATTTTGTGTAATGAATGCTTGAAATAGTGTAAATAATTAATATCTGGAAGTGTAATACGTTAATATTAGTTTCTGTTGTATTAATTTTATGTTAAAACTATAATATTCGCAAGCAACGTCGTTCTTTACATTATAATTTATTGATTATAATTTATATCAATATCAATTTATATCAATATTATATTTATATCAATTTATATACATTATTTACATTATTTGATTCAATGGCAACATAGCGAAATGTTGGTGATAGAGTCAAGTTGGCATCATTTGTGGTGACCACGTTGGCAACTTGAGATTGATTGCTTACTGTAGCACAACCTGATGGGGAGCTGCAACAAAGAGGATAGCATAAAAACCTTTTCTACAAAAAAAATACATATATTTGCCAATTTTCATTGTGATTGGTTGAACGGTGTTGGAGTGAAGCGATTTCATATATACAAACATCCATTTTTATATATAGATAGATGGAGTAAGTGGGTTGCAAACCATCGATCTCCTGGCATAAAAACCTGCCTCATAAAGCTCTTAGTAAAGAATATTCTACGAAGCTAAGGTATCAGAAACAGTACAGAGCTCATTTGCAAGTTGAGTAGGGGTCATCTTCCTATTGCACCTTGCAGTTAAAAACAAATAGCGGTCCTCCTGGCTAGTGGTGACTTTTAGGTGCCTTGTGACTGATCTTCTGGTTATTGTTCTGATTTCCTGGAACTCTGGCTCTATAATCTGAAAATCACACCTCGTAACACATTGAGCCATTTTGCTACCTCCATTTACAATTTGTCTGCCTCTAATTTCTCTCAACAGTTTTTCAGCACATTTCCTCATCAATATCCCTCCCTTTACTTGCATAAATTTCACAAATAATTGCAAGCCTTTAGAAAGAGAATGGACACATAGAATAGAGTTCGAAAAGCACCTATATTATCAATTTTCTTGATTTTCAGAAAATAAGAAAAAAAGAGAGAAAGAGAGAGAGAAATCGAATTTTATTTGAATGTAAAGAAAAACATTTTTTGAGTGTGTTATCCTTAAAAATTTTAATTAAAAATGGTTCTTTAGCTTTTGAAAAATCCTCGAAAGTGCATTTGTGCTATAACTTCTGTCCTCGCCATTGTACTTATCTATCAAATAATGGATTAGGTACTTACCAGGAATACCTGGAGAAGCTTGTTTATTATAATCAGGAGGAAACGCATTTTCTTCACTTAAATATAGAAAATGATAAATATACATACAAAGGGTATATTTTGGATTAATATGAATTATAAATTCTACAATTTTTCAATATTAAATGGCCAACTGTGTCAGACGTAATTACATAAATGAAATGTAGTTTATTTTTGATGCGTTGTATTAAATATTAAAAGTATGAGTTCTAATAGAAATTATCGAAAAAAATATATAAAGGCAACTTTAGATTGATTTTAAATTGATATTAGCCATTGGAAATAGAAAAAAAAGAAATAGTCACAAAAATAAGAAATAAATCTTACACTAACTGCCATTTCAAAGAGTTATAAAACATGCAATATATCAAAAAATAAGTAAAATTCTTCTTTAAGGTATCGGACTACTTGCGACAACTTTTTTGTTTAAAAATAAATAGAGATATGGGTTTTTTTTTGTGGTTTTTATATTTGTTTAGTACATTTTAAGAAAAATATGCTAAAATTAAGAAGACAAAAAGAAATTATAATTAATAAAATGGGAAAAAATGGGTAAAAATTTACCAAAAAATGACGTAAACGGAGCCCATTTTGTACCAAAAGTTTATGAACAAATTTTCAGTTTTTAAATTCTGATGTGTTGCTATATGTTACTCATTTTTAAATGACTTTTAGGATAAGAGATATTTTAGTTTTTACAAAAACTAGAGCTATTTTTCGTAGTTATTGTAGGAAATTGCTTAAAATATAACAGGGATTATATTAACACAAGGGATTGTACATTTTGTAATGAAACAGTGATTGATAAATTTGAAGCTTAAAACACTTCTACTATTATTTGAACATACACAAAAAATTTCCGTTAATTATTTTCAAAACTATTTCAGCAATCGCTGTCCCGTTTGAGCATTTTCAAAAAAACACATTTCGAGTAAAAGGCGCTTTTAAAATATGACATCTTGCTTAAAGTAAGGGCATCTGCTTTCACTAAAACACTTGTAGTTTTTGCTCTAGCGAACGGAAAATAATAAATTTGGTATTTTTATAAAGCTAATAAAATGGCCTATGAAATAAAATCATAAGAATTTTTGTCAATTTTTGGCAAAATTCATAATTTTAGGGTAGTCGAATACTTTATTAAGATTCTCTACTAAACTGTACAAAGAGATAAAGTTTTTGATCTCGCAGCTAATAGGAGCCTTGGATACTTGATTATGGAGATTTGAACAATTTCTATATAAAGCAAAAGTTCCTATCACTTTTAAAATTTGTCATTTCAAGACATGTATTTTTGTCCTCTCCCCTCACTTACAAAATAACATATTCAAAAAGAGCTTTCGTTACCACATCGAAAAATATGTTGTAACAAGCAAAATTTATATTTCTCCTTTTTAAAAAAAATTAATATGAGATACACGCAATGTTTACAATATGTTTAGCTGTTTTCCTGATTCATTTTTCTCGCATTGATATATTTCGAAAAAATGAAAATATTTATTATTAAAGACTTCACCCTAATCAAAATTCCAAATATTAAAAAAACAGTACTGTGTAGACTTTATTATTATAGTTTTCTCATTTTCTAATGCCAGAAGTTAATACTAAAGCCATGAATAACACAAATAAATACATAACTTATTTCAAAAGGTTTAATAATGTATCAACTCAAAATAAGAAAGGGAGGAATGTGTGATTCTTATGAATTTTAACACTTCATTTGAATAAATTTAGATGTTAATGTGCATGCTCTTATTTTTATCTGCAAAAATAAATAATTTTCTTACGTCACTTTTTTCTTGGTAGCCCTAATAATAGAGATATGAAAAAATATTTTTTAGTTGAATTTTAGCTATGAAAAAATTGATTTTGTAACTCCAATTAAAAGAACAGTAGAACGTCGTTTATCCGAACGTTCATTATCCGGAACGTCAAATATTCGAACCTAAGTCCGGAAACGTTTTCGAACAGTGCAATGCTATAAACGTTTGTTTCCTGTGAGGCCAAAAGTGACCGGAATATCCAAGGTGAGGGATATTTCAGGAATTTCAGTTGTGTGATTTGGTAAACATCTGCGCGGAATATTAGGTCAGTTTGTGAGGGGGTGTATACGTGCTCTTTTGTTGAGTTTTATTGATGTAGAAACCTAGATAGCATGCGATGCAGAAGACTGTGGATTTCAAATGCTAAATAATGACGGATTCTTGTGCAAGAAAAATCCGACCCTGTAGATGATGAAACGGATGAAGACGAGGACAACAACGACGAAAGTAGCAAGGAACCATCAAATGTGGCGCTTTTCTGCTTTAGAGACAGCTATGGGGTAGTACGAACAACAATCAGATTACTGTCCGACTCAACTACTGCTGCTCAAGAGAATCAGAGACCTCGCAGTGGAAAAAACGAAGGTGTACAATGGTACAGCAAAAAGTAAGTGATTATTTTCCACAATCAAGGTAAAATTGAGACGTTTTGCACCTATTTGGTTTTTTCTTCAAGCACGTTTCCCGCATGTGATGATTTTCAATATTTGTATAGTGCCCAGTATCATATACTGCATGGATCGCATTCAGTTTTCGGTTATCCGAACAATCGAGTATCCGAACGGTGTCCGGTCCCAATTGATTCGGATAAACGACGTTCTACTGAAAGTCAATATAAGAACAAAAAATAATTTTAAAAATATCATAAATTCTAAAAGAATAAAATCTTTTTTTAATTTATTTCAGGGGGGAAAATAGGCATTGTTTTGAGTATTGCATTTTTTAATTTTATATTGTATTCAATTTTCATCATATTTAGAGAATAGTCGTGTCTTTCCTTTACAAACGGTGGGGGTGAGTGAAAATTAATGTCACACTGTTCAGCTACAATGGGGCTTTTGGCGACGGACCTCGTAGATTTGAACCATAAGTGGCGAGGAAGACACCTGCACAAACAGTGGGGGATTTAACCCCTTAAGCGATCAACATTTTACCGAAAATGTTCCGAAAAAGAGCCCATTTTTCATTGCATATAACAAACTATAATACTTGACAGAATAGGGAAGAATTCTATTTTAATTTTCAATTTTAACGTTCTCCCGCTATTTTTTTATAATATAATTGTGGAACACAAAAACCCACAAATGTTTGTTTTTTATAAGTACATTTTGCTTGCTATGAAGAATATTCCATCTTAAGAGAATTTCTCTCATATATTCAAAAAAGAAAAGAAAAATTGGCAGTTATAGAGACCGCCGATAGAAGTGAAAACTTCGAACTTTTAGTATTAAAATTGGAAATTTCATTAATGTTTGAATTAAAATTATCGACTTCAATCTGGTTTTCACATCTATTGACACTCCGAGCAACAATTATATGCATGTTTATATGGCTTTTTATTATTCAAATATATTACGGGCTGTGCAAGATCATGACAAAATATAAATACAATTCAATTGAAATAAGAATTAATATATAATCATATATTATTTATGGATAGTATTTGTATTTACTTAAATTTCAATGTACTTGATTTTTAACATTATTTTAATTGTTTGCATCATTGTCATCATTAATTTCAACAATACTTAGACTTTTCTACTTTCAATTATTTCATTTTGTTCTAAAAAAGATACAATAAAGTCTCCGCTTAAAATCATCGGTACATTATCATATTTTTCGCCAAATCTGTTTTCGAGTATTTCAGAACCTTCTTTTGTAAAAATATCAAATTTTCGAATAAAATTTTTTGTATCTGTCTCATCGATTTTCCAGGCGAAATATAAACGGCAACCATTAATATGTATTGTCCATTCTCGGAATCGCAACGAGCAACTCATATTTCGCCTATATCAGAAACATTAACACCAATGCTTCTAGTGAATTTAGTATACATCTCAATGAAGTAATGAAGTGTGATGTATCTTGAGTATTGTGATAAATAGTTACGCCTGCTGCTGGAACTTTATAACTTACAACAAATTTGAAATTCGGAATATCAAGTGGTTCTTCGTTTTTCATACGAGTTTCTGACAAAAGCAGAACATTTAACTTTTTTACGATAGCCTCATTTGTTAGGTCAGCTGCAAGCGCATGCAAACTTTGACAATTGAATGAAAATTGCTGGAGATGAATTCTAGAAAAGTTTTGGTGACCGTTTGTAGTGTATTGTTTCGTAACCTTTTCAATTCTAACGTTAGATCCTCTCGATGACTGGTTGATCTTTTATGATGTTTATTTACATTAATAACCATATTCTAAACTTCAACACATTAATCTTGAATTGTTATTTTATAAAATTTTTAATTTAAAAGTCCATGATAAAAATATGATTGAACAACTAGAAGTCTGTTTTACCACGGTAGTAAGAAAACGTCTAAGCCACTGTGAAATGCTAATCCGGATTGCGTGATGCATTGCAGAGGTTAAATATTAGAAAATAAATAATGCAAAATTTTCAAACGCCAGAATAAATACGAAGATTTAAAATAATTTTAAATAATATAAAATTTTCAAATGCCAAAATAAATACGAGAATTTAAAATAATTTTCTGTTATTTATTTTTTTATCTTAAAAATATTAATATATTTATTTAGTACCCACTATTGTACTGCACAATGATTCTTCAATTAAACGATTCAAATAATTATCAAACAAAAACACTATTTCAACAATGCACCGTATATACAATTGAAGTTTTCACTAAATCCATTTAATTTCACTTATAAGATATACACAGCACTATACGTCAGCTGTATAGCTACAGATATAATGCTATAAGCATGTCGGGGACGCGAATGCACGAGATTTCACCCATCCAAAAAAAAAGTGTCTAAGGTGAACAGCGAGTGCGCCAGTCAGAGCATGTCGGTGACGCGAAACCATAAGATTTTCCCCTACCAAAAAGTGCCCAATGCCGCTAAAGAAGTTTTCACTTCAAAAAATTGTGTGTCCGTGTTTTTCTTCAAACAGTTGAGAATTTTGTGTGAGTGTGTGTGCATACATATATATATATAAGCACACGCAATTTGAAGCAGGCTGTAATACTCAGTCTTACGTTGCAATGGAGACATAGATAATATCGGTTTTTTTTTGCATTATGTTTCCATTTTCATTTCTTCTCAAGCAACAAAAAGCACATTGCTTTGCCAATCCCTGCTCTTTGTCGAATATTTCCAAGAATCTAAATTCAGGCTTTCAATAAAAAGTTCCCACCATCACCACAAAGAAAATCCCGGATCAGAAGTATTTCAGTACCATGGACAAACTGCATCTCTTAAAACATTCTAGCATTAATAATCTCACTATAAGAATTAAAAATATGTAGAAATCGAAGATAGAAAGAAGAAAACAACAGTTCCCGTACAGCGTACGAGCAAACCGGTTGGTGCCAGCTTTTGGCAGCTCATGCTCTGTACGGGCAAATCAGTTAAAGTTTTAAAATATTGGGTTTTTCGGAAAGGATTTTCTTTTTTTACATGGGGGGGAGGAGGTGATTAACCGATTATTTTGATTTTAGTATAGTTTCTTATTTTGTTGAATTATATATTCTACATTTTTGTCCCATACTGTTTGCCATTTTTCTGGCAGTGGATTGATTCCTCTCTCATAAAACATTTGATCTTTGATGACAAAAAACTAGCCATTTTTGACGCCCTCAACTGAAATAAAAGTTTTGTCATCCAAAAAACCTTTTTCAGACCCGATCAATTAATAATCGGAAGATGCTAGATTTGAAGAATATGGTGAGAATAGTAGTTCATTCCATCCAAGCTGAAAAAACATTTAGCTAGATACCAAACTTGTGTGAAGTCTCGTATTTTTTTGGTGATGCTGTAACATTTCTCTTCACCAATTCTGACCTTTTCTATTTGAATGTTTCATTCCTGTAGTCCTATTGATGCAGCGCTCTTCAGCATTGATCGCGGTATTGTCTTATTCAGACGACAAAGAGGTGACCGGGGCAGTTCCCATGCTAATCTCCGGCTTTAAAGCTCACCGCGTGAGGGGTGACAATGACCAAAGGCAGGATAGTAATTCCGGCTACGTCCAAACAGAAATGATTCATCCGCAAGCGTTGCTTTTGTGGGCGTGACGTATTCCACGTTTAAATAGACACCATAAGTAGAAATCTATATATTCTACGACGTTTCAACACTCTACAACGCCCCAACACACTCTAACAGAATCTCTCTCCGACTGACTTCCAGATGCGCTGGGACTCTTTCGAGCATGTCAATGTCGCCCTAGCGCAGTCTTTCACAGGAATGATCTAGCCTTAACAGCGACCTCAAGATAGCTTCACGTTCTCATGATCCTCTTTCTCTCCATGATCTCATATTTTAACATTGTTGTAGACAACCCATTTCTTATCTCCAGAGATGATTCCTTTTTAAAAATGGATTATTTTTTCTTGAAGATAGATAAGTAAATTACTGACGTCAAACAGAGTAAATTTCTGTTTGGAAGAACATGGGGAACTCTTACGACAAATTTTGAAATAAAGCCAAGGCGCTTCACATGACCATGAGTAGTCAAATTTGATCAATTTAATCCCTTAGTGATCTCATGAAATGCGTCAACCAATGCCTTTATTTTGCCTTTAGCTCCAAATGACCTTACTGAATGTGGTGTACCTTCAACATCAAAATTGTTGGAAAGGAACTTTGCAAACCAGTTTTGCCACTGGCATTCTGCCAATACATCTTTCTATACACATCTAATACAGCGAATTATGTTTGACACGAAAACGATTAAGACGAAATATCAGTTTACACGAAATAATGCATTGGTCCCGACAAACTACTATATATTTTAATGCATTTTTCTCTCTTCACTTAATGAAATGTTTGAGAAAGTTTCTGTATTATTGGACTGTTCTACTGTATCATCGGAAGAATTCATTGCAGTAGATGATGATAATGTGTGCACAGCCTTAATTAGGGCAGACAAAGACATTTTAGAGTTTTTTCACAACTCAAAAAATATTATTGATGTAGATCCCGACTACGAAAGTGAGATGAATAATGCAGCTCCTGTGTTCCCACATCATCCTAAATGGGGAACATAAGAAAAGTATACGCAGTTATTTAGACGCATATTCTAATGATCAAATGAATAGCAAAATGGATGACATCGAACACTTGTTGATAATTTGATGCTGAAAAAAACAATGCAAAGTAAAATGTCAGATTATTTTCAAAAAACTTGAAAATTTTGCATTAAGTTTCTTTGATTTTTCCATTTATCCTTATTAAATACATGCGTATATGTACATATCTATGTAAATAAAGTATATTCTAATAAACTTAATTTTGTTAAATATATTTTGCTGGTTTTTTTTTTTTTTTTGCAATATCTTTTAACTTGAAATTTTTTTATCACGAAAAAATATTTCAGTCCTCTTAGCTTAGTGATGAGCGATTTTCACTGCATTTTTTATTGCTTGAAAAGCATTTTTATGTAGTTGATAGTAAAAAAAAAAGTCAAACATGTCGAAGATGCTGCTTTCGACTTTTTATATTTGATACGGCACACAGCAAAAACTATTGCACAGAATCAAGCAAACTTTTTCACAAATAAGCCTTGCCATGTCAGCTATCTAAATAAATATATGATGACAATTACGTCCTGTGTTGGGAAAAATCGAAAATACTTTCTGGACAACCCGATGCTTGTAATTTATTTTTAAAAACCCGACACTGCACTTGTTTTTTAGAAATTAGAAAATGAGAATGAATCAGAATCAAATGAATAATAAATCCGAAATTCATATTTTGTTGATTGGTAAGAAGTTATCTGCAGGTACAAATTTTACTGCTCTGATATATACCTAATCACATGAAAAGATTGTTATTTTTGCAATATGTAGCTCAAAAGAACGTTGGACTAAGATAAATAATAGAAGTTATGCAAATGTTAAATTGATCACACACACACACAAAGAGGACGAAAATAAAGAACACGAAATTCCTCGTGGCTAAAGGCTAGATTTTTACGTCTGTCGTTAGCCTTAGCTTTAGGCACCATGCAGGGGACAGTACGATTTTGCTCAGTTCCACCCCAATTTTGAGGGAGAACCCCCTGGGGGTAGTCAGGGGCTTCCCACCTCTCTTCCCCTCCACCAATTTCACGAGAGGGCTTGCGATTCGACGGCAATTTAGAATAAGAATTGTAAGAATTAAGAATTGTAAACATGCTACCATTATCTTAGGGGCGCTAAGATTATATGATTTGAAAAAATATAAAAATAAAATTAAATTTAAAAAAAGAAATTTTATCTAAAATTAGAATTTGGGGGTATCTATATCTATCTAGGAAGAATAATAAATTTATGATAATAATCTGTTAATAAACTATAGAAGTTTAATCCTTACTATTTAGAATTTCTTTATTCAAATATCTATTAATAAAATTAATCGGTTATTTTTGAATTAAACCGTATTTAGTAAGATGTTTATAGTTTTTTATTTTTTATGATTTATTTGAAACTAGAAATTTATTGCGTTGTGTGTAATTAATAATAATATTTCTGAATATTGGAACATGCACATTACTCTCCCAATGTGGTATTTTTATAATATTGAAATTAATATATATATATCTTGTTCAATTTTTCAATCGTTAATAAAATACTTGATATTTTCATCCCTTAAAGGAGGAGTTGACTTAATTTTTTTATATTGCTTGTTTTTAAAAAAATTACTTTGATTTCTTATCGTAAAATACTTTGATACCTATTTTATCATTCCTCTTATAGTAATACTTAACAAAATTACAAAAATTTATAATTTTTTATTTTATTTTTCACTTCATCTACATACCAGAGAACATCTTTTCCTACTAGTTAGGTTTTGAAATTCCGAAAAAATTTTTTGGATCTACGCTAATACACAAACAAAATAAATTAAGTTTTTTTAAGTAATTAAAAATATTAATTTGCTAAGACATTAATTTCTACACTCATCACTATTTCTGCAAATATTTTTTTAATAAAAAAAGCAGGAAAATATATTTAAAGAACAGCACAGCTAATTAAAATTATCTTCATCCAAATTATTTGCAACTGTTTTTAATGAGAAATAAAAATTAAAAAATAAGTTTATATTATGACCATTAAACG
>BMAO01027759.1:0-18212 GCA_019973975.1 Trichonephila clavata | reverse complement strand
ATATCACACTGAATAGCGAACAATGATACCACTCGGATAGTTTGGTCTGCCACACAGTTCTTTGGTCTTTCTTTGAATTTGAGTATTTTTTGCTTCCGGGCCATTATTCCGCTGATATATATTTGTTTCCGCTCCTTTCAACAAATATTGTTGCCAGCTTTTTTGCCAGTTTGTACAGTCCAAATGATGATGTATTTCTCGGTAACCGGCCAACATTTTGCCTACACAACGACGGTCAAAGTCGTTCAATTGATTTTTCTCAGCCCAAAAGGTAACATATGTAAAAGGCTTCGGGAAGCAGCAGACACGATCTTAAAAATAGCTACTTTTATTCTATCCCTAACACTTTAGAATGATATACAACTTTATAGTTTATTCTGGGAGCGTCGGAAATCCTAACACTTAATATGACATATAAGATTATTAAAATCACTTAGCTTTAGTCAGAGCTACTTATGATGATCCTTCTCGAACTTCTATAGCTCGGTCAGCCAATTTTATTTTACTTCAACAACTTCTGGTAAATTCTGTGACAAATTTAATTTCAGGACGCACGAATTCCCAGTCTTGCAATTCACTTTATCTTATTCTTAGATTTCGCGACTGGTGATTACCATTAATCTTGTAAGTGACATGGCAATATAGGTTTGTCTTTACTGAACTGAAGTGCCAATAAACGAGGAAAAGTAATCCATTCAAAATTGATATCTTCTTTATACGATACTAATTCGTATTCGATGGCGTTTTGTGGAAAATTGGAGAGGATAACAGCTCATGATGGGACCGTGGTTCAAAACAACATGATACACCATCAATAGCCCTAGTGTAGCTGCGAATCGTGATATAAGTAAATTATCACTTAAATTTATCATATCTATCAAAAATTTTAATTTGTTATTAGCAGTTATGGTCATTAAAATTATCAAGAAAGGTAATTTTTATAAAATGCTAATCCTTCCATTTATTTTTATTTATTTATTTTTTTATAATGTTTAACAATTGTTTTTTCTTCAAATAAATTTTCTTTCGTGCGATTTTAACCCTTGATTGCTTTTGATCTGTACTCAGATTAATTATAATAATCCCATTTCCAACATTGAATAACAATCATTATTACAAACGTATAACATTTCATTTACATTACAATCTTATTACAAATGGAATTATTCAAGATATTAAAATTGCTTAAGATAAAAACGCATGTTTCTAAAAAATTATTTAATTTCTGTTTCATTATCAGATGGTTTTCACTCTAGCTCAGAATTATTTCTAGAATTGACAATTTTATATGATGTATTTAATAAAGCAAGCTGTGTGAATATATATATATAGAACAGCTTATTTACACTTGCAACAAACTCTTCAATTCTACAGTGAATAATAATTTTTATCCTTCTCTCATATACTTACCCATTTTTTCACTTAGTGATTGTTATTTTTTTTTCAAGTTATTATTTAAAAAATACATAATGACAAAGTATATTCTTTAATTATAAAATCAATAAACTTAGAAAACTTTCATTCATTTAATACAATCAAGTAGTAATTTAAGAAATGAAATAAGTTAATTATAACTTTGAGTACAAAAAGAATCCTTCCTAGAGGTCCTATAACAGGAAAGGCACAAAAAACTTCCAAACTTTTGAAAAACCCAAAATATTTGATTTCATGGGATAAAGCTTAAAATGCTCCTAACATTTTGCAGCAAACTGAAATGTTTAAAATAGTTTGAAAAGAGGTCATAACCCCTTAACATTAATTTCAAGAAAAACACATATGTTCAGCTAAGTTTCTAACCAAATGAGTACATATAAGCTCATTGATTTCTGCATGTCAGAAATAAAAAGAAATATATACAAGCAAAATACAAAAAAAAAGAAACGAAAACGCCAAGATGATATAATAATTTTCATACAAAATACAAACCATTCAGAATTACATCTGTCCATATCATATAATTAAGCAAAAAATAATTTTCCAAGCCTTCTGAAAAATGAATAATTTAGAAAAGACTTTTTAGATTAATATATGAAAAAGAGACTTTGCATTTGCTCTGGTCTACTTTTCAAAAACACTTTCTACCATAATACGTTTTTAAAAATTACTAGTCTCACACACAGTAGGAGAGGACACTAATTAATTAGCGAACTTCAAACAGTATACAAGAGCTAAAAGTATCAGAAAGTGAGTTTCTAATAACTGCTAAATCAGAGGTTTTATTGAAAGACTTCTATTCTTAGACCGATGATATATTTGACCGAAGTCTATTTTAGGTCTTACAGTATCTCCTGCTATAAAAGGCATTTCTAAAATTACATCATTTTTCATGTTATTAAAATATTGGTTCATTCTCTTGAAACTCTAATTCTTTTTTCGGAAATTCAGATTATTCTTTGCATATATATTTAATGGCTTTACTCAACTCAAAATTCAAACTTTTAAATGTAGTGTAATCCTTTTCAAAGATAATTAAGTCTGTTACTACCACATGATTTCATACATCATATTCTGGCTTAAATGTGTTGCTGAATATAATTTTAAGTGAATTTTAATCGAGAATACTTTGAACTTTTCAGTTAGGGGTTGTGTTAAAGGATGCATGAAACTTCCTAATTCCTTATCATGTGTTTCGATACAAGTATATGAAAATAAACATTGTTTCTAGGAAAAAGGTGGGTATAGTTAGCAATTAAAATCACGGATAATATATGTATGGAAATAAGATACATTGAGTGAACCGTTGAAAATTTGTTTCAAGATTTCTCGGAAGCACAGAATGATGCTGGAGGTATTTAAACAAATGTAAGCTAATATCTTCCTATGTCATCAACTTTGTAATATTAATAACCAATCTTCAAACTACATTTACCTATAACAAAGTTATTAAAACTGATCCAAATTTATAAAATTCTAAAAATTAATTTTATGTTCACTTTTAATAAAGTATCATGGCAAATTTCAGTCGGTAAATATATTATTTCTATTAATTACATATTTGCTGCTCCTGCTCCATTATTATATTTATTTAAATATACAACAAATGGTGCGTTTGTTCTTTTTTTTTAAATTATTAAATTGATAATTCCTCTGTACTCGCATCTATGTTCTCTTCCTTTATTTTAGAGAAAATAATATTCTTTCTTCTAGCAATATTAAACAGAAAAGGAAGATTAGTGTCTTAAGTAAAACTTCTTTTTCGAGATTAGAACCCGTAGCCTATGGACTTGTAAGCACGTAACATACCACTAGACAAAAGGATCACTCCTGTCCTGAGGCTGTTACTGGCTTATTTAGATACCGCCACAGTACTCCCCCACCAGTCAGTCGGTGGATAGATGAATGAACGAGAAATTTGATGCTATGGCGAGTGTGTGAGTTGTTATTGCTGCGTCAAGTGAGTCTGGGGACTTCGCTTGCTGCGTCAAGTGGATCTGACGAATTTGCTTGCTCTTCTTGCGTGTAGATAACGCCACGACACATCAGAAAGTTTGCGCGTTTTTCCTTGTTAATCCTATGCGTGAAAATACTTCTTGAAATGTTTAGTTTTCGTTTGAAACTGCTTTTTCCCTTATATAATTTCTCATACTCTTATGCAACGCATTTTCTTATAGTTTATTCCATTCATTAATATACTCTCTATTAGTAATTAGTATAACTGTGATACAGCTTTAATATTATTATTACATACGTACGGCAAATTAATCATAATATGTAAGATTTTCTTACCGTAGTACTTTGCTCCATGTATTATATTTGGGAAATTCTGAAAATATTAAACTTCTCATAAACCCTTTTTTACATGACATAGTAAGCCCGATGAAACATTCACATGACATTTAATGCTAAATCTTTGAAACTATAACAACCATATGAAGAGCAATAACAGTATAAAAATCTAAGTTGTGCTTTTTTCATAATGGTTTTAAAAACTTTTGAAAAGCGATAAAAGTTAGACCCCTAAAGATAAAAGGAAAAATATACCCATCCAGCAAATAAAATGATCGAGAAAACTCATTCATTCAATTATTTATATACAGAAAATACGGATTTGGCAAACTATTAGAGCTGCGATTTTAAAAATGAATTTAAAAAAATATTTTTAAAATTTTAATCTTATTATAGTATTTCTTAATAAATCATGCTCGAATATTCAATTTACTTAATAGATTCAACAAAATATTTGCTTATACTGGATAAAATCCTTCTGTTGAAACATCGAAAAAATTGTACACATTAAATAACGATTTTCAATTATTCCAAAAGTAACATCAAATTGAATTGTTAAGCGTACCGGCAAAATATTTGCAATGATTAAATACACGTTTAAAATATCTGTGAGAATACTAACTTCCTTTGAAGATGTGTGAACTGCACTCATGTCCATAGATTAAGGATAATGAAATTCAGGCAAAGAAAGAGACAGAAGCAAAACAAATTTGACTTATTTGTAAAGTCTATTTATTAAACAAATGGTAAAGAGCAAAAAAGATGCTATATGTTTGACATAATTAATAAAAATTGCGATTTTTACTCCCTGGAGCAAATTTCAAAAAAGAACCTACTTACAAAAACAGTATAACATGATTAGTATGATGGTTAATACGGAGTATGTCTCCCGGACGATGCAATACAGGCTTTACAACACCTACGCATGCTGAGTATCAAATTATCAATCTGATCTTGGGGAATATTACACCACTCATCAAGCAATGCCCTCCGCAGTTCCGGTAGACAGGTGGGAGGGGGTTGACGGGCTGCAATTCGTCGGCCAAGCATATCCCACACATGCTCTATTGGATTCAAGTCCGGTGAGTATGCTGGCAAAACAATACGGGTGATATCCTCCGATTGAAGGCATTCCTCTACAATGTTTACACGGTGAGGACGGGCGTTGTCATCCATAAAAAGAAATTCAGCACCCATGGCGCCCCGAAATAAACGTACATGTTGTTCCACAATGACATCCCTATAAATGTGGCCTGTCATCGTTACACTCTGAACATGCAGGTCAGTTCTGGAACCAAGAATAATTCCTCCCCAAACGAGCCATCCTGCACCACCGTAACGGTGTCGTTCAATGGTGTTCTCTTGGTGGTAACGGGTACCTGGCGCTCTCCATATGAAAGTCCGGCGAGAATCAGACTGCCAACTAAACCTGGACTCGTCGGAAAACCTCACACAAGACCACTGTTGCGGTGTCCACAATGCATGCTCTCTACTCCAGGTTAATCGCAGGCGACAGTGCGTTGCGTTAAGGGGAACACATCTGACAGGCCTACGAGTATATAGACCAATGTGCCCTAAGCGTCTGTACACGGTCTGCCTTGAAATTGTCACACAGGATGCTGAAGAGAGCTGACGAGACAGGTCTGATGCTGTGCTCCGTCTGTTTCTTTCGGTAGTAAGTGCCAAATACCGGTCCACATCCGGCGTTGTAACTCGGGGGCGACCTGTGCTGTAACATCTACTCAGATTACCATCCTCATGGAATCGTTGCCAAAGCCTGGAGATGACACTCTGGGCGATTCCAAGTTCCTCGGATTCTTCCAGCTGGGTACGTCCACATTCCAGTCGTCCAATAATTCTACCACGTAAAAAGTCATCCAAATGCTTCCTTTGTGCCATAACTATACGGTTATTGCACTGAAAGCTTTTTAAAGCGCTTGTGAACAATTTTACTTCTTCGCCACCATTCCTTATATACCCCTCTCTTACACTCTCGTCATTGTGACGTACTGTCCGCGCCATCTGGTGGTTTCCTGTAATTTACATATTCTTCGTCAAGATGTGTGTGATAATTCTACAGGTGAAATTTTTATTTTAGAGTTCAATTTCTGTGTGATTCTGAATGATGCTTGATTTATGGACATGAGTGTATATAGGGGGAAAATTAGTTAATATCGAACGGCTTAATTTAGCATTATACGCCTAAATTACGCGAAAAACTTTGTTTGCTTTTATTTTTATAACTTCGAAATCGCAGACGATAAATGTAATGCTATTCCTATTTGAGTGAAATTTCTCTGATTTTTCAGCATTTTGAGTTTAATATTCTTAAGTAAAAAGTAAATTTTAGATGTATAAAAATTAAAATAGAATTCCTGTATAATATATTGTCACCCGGCAAAACTGCTATGATGGGCGCTGAAACATTTAAGGCATATGAAAAATAGATATCATTGAAAAATATTTCTATGATTCAATCACTTAAAGCTCAAAAGAACTCTACGACTTATAAATAGTTCGTATTTCTATACGAAATTTTAATTAGAGGGCATTAAAAATGGCTAAATATAAGCAAATTCAATAAAAATTGTTTTTATATTTAACTAGTTTGAATATTTGATTCTTTTCTTCATAAATGTTTTTTATAATAAAAAGTTTGCAGCATTATATTCTGCAAACAATTAAGAACAATTTTTAATTTTGTAAAATAAATTGAAGTCTCTAAATACAGCTATAAAAATTAAATGCTCGTTCACACTTAGAATATATACACACACTTAGAATATGTTCCCACTTATAGGTTACTCTTAACCTAATAACGTTTTCAAACGCAATGGATACTTACAAGAAAGTAATTGTCCAATGGTTGATCATCTTTTCCAAAAGTGCTTACATTTCATCTATACAAATAAATAAAATTGAAGTGTCTGTTTGTAATTTCAAATTAGCAGCTTTTTATTTAATGCACTAAAAGTATATACGGTACTCATAACAAAAAAACCAATTTTTAAAATTTTTCTCTGTCTGTCTGTCTGTCTGTTTGTTCCGGCTAATCTCGGAAACGGCTGGTGCGATTTTAAAAATTCTTTCACTAATGGAAAGCTACATTAACGGGGAGTAACATAGGCTATATTTTATTCCCGTATTCTTACGGGAACGAAAACTATACGGGTGAACGTGAAACTGAATGCCAAGATGAACGCCAAGCTGAGCTAATGAAGTCGTTGTTTTGGTTACTGGCGACCGATGCTCTTCATGACACATCACAGTGTTACGCGCACATGATAATACGCTGACACGTGCCATTTTTTATTTTTTTTTATGATAGTTATCTCACTGTTCAGTCGGCTGTTTCGGATGCACTTTTTAAAATAATAAATCAAGGCTTCATAAGCAAAAAGCAATGCAAGAAAAAAAAATTTATAAGTTTTACGGTTAGTTTTAATCTTTTCTTCTTTTTTTTATTTACATTTTTAGTCACATTTAAACAATAGTTATTATAATTCCAATCTATATCTATACAAATAAATAAAATTGAAGTGTCTGTTTGTAATTTCAAATTAGCAGCTTTTTACTTAATGCACTAAAAGTATATACGGTACTCAAAAAAAAAAAACCAATTTTTAAAATTTTTGTCTGTCTGTCTGTCAGAATATAAGCAGATATATTTATAAGACATCATGAAATACCCAGCGAAGCGGGAGGAGGGTAACGGCTAGTACTTAATAAAAACAAATTACCAAAACGATATTTATTACAAACAATTTTGATATCAGCATACACGAAAAAGAGCAAATAATTATTTAAATATTTTAAACAATTCAGCATGGTTCATTTACGATACATTATACAAACATCTTAGAATTAAAGAAGAGCATTGTTGAGTGTGTTGTAGTTCAATAATCATTAAAAAAATATTTCTTGCATATTAATTGTTTTGTTGCTGTTGCTTATACCACCTGTCTGACGTAGTCAGATCGAGGCCCACGAAATTCATCTAGGCAACGGGCTAGAAATACGTCCATCATTAGCCTAAGCTTTGAGCCCATGAAGGTGACCGCACGATTTTGCTCACGATAGATGGCGACACCATTCGGACCCACAGATGTAACGAGCACGTGCTCCGTTTGTTCTCGGCGAGTATTTGGTGGCACCGGGAATCGAACCCCGGCCTTCCAGTCTGGAGTCCGATGCTCTAACCTCTAGGCTACCCAATGCCTTTATTTATTGTTTTGCGAGCAACAAGTAAAGTTGAATTTTGTGATTGCAAAAAAAAGTGCTTTATAAAATTACTAGCCGTTACTCACCCCCTTCACTGGGTATTTCATGATGTTTTATAAATATATACTGTATATATATATATATATATATATATATATATATATATACAGGTATTGAGAAATATACTTATACCTGTAACTCTCACCTCTTGATAAAAAAAAAGAACTACTGATTTGTATTTTCTATTAATCTCTAAACTTTAAGTGTAGAATGATGTTTGCACTTTCATAACTAAGTGGATTTCCGCAAAATAAACTAATTGTACTCCGTAAAATAAACATGCAAGTAAAATTTCAAGTCTAAATCTAATAGGGAAAAAACGAAATTTTTATGATCAATACCCCCCCCCCCCCTAAATCCCGTTGACGGTATAGACTGCTACTTGCTTGAAACATCTTATTAGAAGGAACGGAACTGTTACTAGATAGGAACTGTCTGAAGACGATGTGAACTGCTGGATTATCTGCTTCTGTGGTATTTCCCATACTCCTGATAACAGTGATGCGTATGAGGTGGACATGCACATGGCTGAAGCCATTTGAACTTCTGGAACGTGTGACAGGATCTATACGGGCTTATACTAATTCCTTCTTTTTCCCTTTCAATAAAAATATTTATTTCAACCAACCTTCATCAAGAAACCAAACGTGCTTTATATAAATAAGGAATATTATATAAATTTGGTTTTCGCGAGTTGAGAGAGGGAAATGAAAAGTCAAGTTAAGAAAAGTAAAGTGAAAAGAGTGAGAAGTCGACACGTAGTTGTTGATAAGTTAAGCGAGGCTGATACTTTTGATGTGCGCAAAGAGAAGTGGGTTCGAAGATTGAAAAGTATTGAAATTAACTATTACGGAGCGTGGAGTCTTCGTCAGTTAATCCTGCTAATTTGCGTGCCTGAAATTCTCCGAGAAGGATCGGCAGCATTAAGAAACAAGGTACCGTAAATTTGATTAAGTAAAATCTGATTATTAGTGTGTGGCGTAGTTGTAAATTTGCGCGATTAAGCTATCTCAGATTCAGCTGAGGTACTGTAATATTTTTCCCGCTTGTACATATCTCACCTCTACACTCTACTATAGTTATATACCTTAATTAGAATTGTGTTGTGTCTGTACTTAATATCTGATAAGAATCAATTAATCAGTTTGAATTGAAATAATGTCTTTAGGTCATTTAGTTCCTCCTACACATTCAGATGGGTTTTCAGATAGACAGTAAGGTATTAATGTAAGGGGTGGCTACAGGTCAACACAAACGAAATTCTTATTTGGAACTCCGCGATTGTTAACAACATTTATTTCATTGTATGTATAGGGTATTTTTTTATATAACTATCAATAGAAATATTTTACTACAATAGTGAAAATAACGTAATAGACTTATCGTTCGTAATTTCAAATAAAACGTTTCGGCGTTCAGTGCTTGCAATGTGTCATTTCATTTTGTAGTCGGAATTCCTTAATTTGTGTTACAAAATAATTATTCATATTTTTACTTCAAACAGCATATTTTGTTTGAATATTTTACATATTTTAATTCTTCCGTTCTCTTTAAATGCGTTTTTTTTTCTTGTGAGGGGAGAAGTTAAAAGCCTACTTTAATTTAAAGTCTCTATGGAAGGCCGGTACTATCTGTCTAAATTTATTTTAAAATCCTAATCTTATATATTGAAAAGAGCTACAAAATTTTGCTCAGTCTTAATAGGTTGCTTCCAAAACACGAAGAACACATTCATTCCATATACAGTAAATTTTAAATTAGGATTGCGTACCATGAGCATTTAATAATATATTCTTCTTGATTTTTTTTAACCAATTCTCTTTAAATTTTACCATTTTACACTTTTATAAAGCAATAATTGCTACACTTTTACTAAGGAAGAATTTAATTGAAACTTTTGACTAAATTATCTGATATATGAATATTTCACAAAGAAAATACCACAGTGGATCTTAAATACTATGCTTTGAAATATTATTTGTTCCAATCACATTGTAATATAATTCACTTTTTTCAGCAACAACTGATAATTTAAAATTTTTTTCTTTAAAGAGTAAAATAAGCAATTTTATTTCGAAATACTCTCATCCTTTTTCTATTTAAAAAATATGTAAACAACAACATATTTATATTTGATTTAGAATAAATGTGTGATAGCTAATTTATTTACTAAGCTATTATAGTTTCTGTAAATTAGAATAAAGAGGTATCTTAATTTTATTCTCATTATTGTTATCTGTGGAGAAGCTACAGCCGTATTAGACGTATCAATGATACGGGGCCCCCCAAGCTACAGGGACTCCAACATGTGTAACTACAGTTCCACAAGTAAAGATTTTATTTCTTAAAATAAGCCCTGCAAGAGTTTTGTGATGCAGGGCCCCCAAAGAACTAGCTGCACCAGTGATTTTTATGTAACCTTAGAAATATATTTAAAAGTGATTATAAATAAATAAATAAAAAAAAAATTTTTTTTTTTACTTTCTCATTAAAACCTGTGGGAATTACGAAAAAAATTTTCAAAAATATTTTTACTTTCTTAACAGAAATCAACAGTTCGTGTTTTAAAAAAATTTTAGTTAGCTTTTTATTTATTTTTTTATTCATATTTTAATATCATAGATGGCAGCACAATCTATAACGATGTGCATGTTATCTTTTTTATCTATATTTTTAAATTTAGCTTTAAGACCACTTCAATTTAGGTTTAGATAAACAACCTTCTCTAGCTTTATTGCTTCCAAATTTTATAATTCAAAAATTGAATTATGCTAATTTTTATAAATCGATGTCCTATCAACCTCTTTGATTATCTGAATTTGTAGCCCTTGAAATTGTTAGAGAAGAACTATTTCATACAAAAACATATTTTATTTCGATTATTTTAAGGAATACTGACAATTGTTTTACGTTCTTCACAATGAAAATATACATGCAATATTTTGGACACCGTGTCCGTATTAATACGCGTGTTCTGAAATTTTAATAAAAAAGCATAATTTTTTTTTAAATCTGCAGCCCTTTTCGTATTATAATACCTTTTTTCTGCAACAGTAGTGTTTTGAAATTTGAAGAGAAAAAGTATTTGTATTTATAAAATTACTTCATAAAGTATTTGCTAGAACTTTAATGCTTGCGTTTCTCTTTTAAAATCTTTACATTTTAGAAACTTTCTCAATCATGATTCTTTCTCGACCTTTTCTCATTTTTGAATTTATTAATGTTTTTTTAATTATTGTTTAATCTGTCTAACATGATTTTTTTTTTTTTACAAGTGAGGTATAATACATTGAGCATACTGAACAATATTTCTAATGTAGATGAACTTACTCCTCCTAATTAAATTATAAGTAACTTTATTTATCACCGATAGATGGCTGCACTATATAAATGAAAATCGTCGTCTTATGAATGAAAGAACTGACACCACTTTCAAAAAGCTAAATTTAGCGATAAATTGAAAAACCGCGATAAATCTGTCACCGCTAAAATAAATTCTTAAAATTTGGTTTTGTTTCTAACAAAAGCAAACGGTTTCTAGAAAAGATAAAAGAAATTTTTCTAACAAAGGTTTATATTTAGTTTGTATGTCCGAATAAAGAACATTTTATTTTCCAGCAGATTTTACAAAATGTAAATAATTTCGTATATTTTTTTAAATTGCATGCGGTATAATAGAAAAAAATTAGCTACCATTATTTTCCGTCAAGTTGCATACGTACTTTTTTTGTATTACCATTATTTTTCAGTAAGTTGTTTAATTTTTGAAAACTATGCGTTGGGTGACTCTTGAGTCACGTTTGATTTTTATCTTATCTACAAGTTACACATACGGAGAAAAAGCGCCTAAAGGCGCTGGCGCTCCTAATTCGATTTACCCACCTTCCGTGATAACAGTGGCGTAACGGAGAATATTAGGGCCACCCTGCAAAGTCAGGTTTGGGGCCTAAGCCGGATCTTACAAAGGATTGCAACTTGGTGTCAGTTTAGCCTTGGACCCCCTAAAATCCTCCCCCCCCAACCCCTGGAAATGCGGGGATGTACGTTACGCCACTCGTGGTAAACAACCTAAGATACGTACCACTAGATGTCAATCGAAAAGTTTATTGGTGGCACGCGTCTATAAAATGAAGCTTGGATTTGATTCCCTTTTCTTTTTTTTCCCCTAAGTCATGTTTCTTTGTACAAATTTATCTTAGCAACGAGTAAGTTGTAAATAACTATTATCTTATTTTTGAATACAAGTTCTATTTACGTGAGTAGAAAACTAGAGAATTCAATCTCAACATGCCTTCTGTAATTTATCAACTTCTGGTATAGTTTACAACAGAAATATTGTCTAGAATGTTCTCATTTTTTAATATCTCTTTCGTTTTTATTGATATTTGCGTTGATTCATCAATATGATTAGTCTATATAAGTAATTAAGGCTCCCGTGATTTTATATGGCAATTCTTTTTTATATAATGTTAGGCCCCTTCCAAAGTTATTTTCTTCTATTCTTACATCTATTTCCTGTTCAATTCTCCATAATTGCAAAAAATATACATTAAAAATTAATAAGTATGTACCAGCTTTCGAAACGGCGCAAATTTATGTTAATGGTATGTGAACTATTTATTTTTCTATTATTTGAATGAAAATACTCTTAAAGTAATTTTAAAAAGTATATATTTCACTTTGTTGCGTTCTCCATTTTGAATAAGTTTTAATGTATAACATACGACATATACTACGTGTTATTTACCAAATAGTGAGCTTGATAAAAAGCTTATTAATTTGAAAATACAGAAAAAATTTTAATTTATATTCCTACAATAAGCCATTTTGCTCCTTTTTAAGCCTGCTCTTGTAATTTCGAATAAAGTTCCCCAAAATACTTTTAGAGGCTTTACAGTTATAAAGTATAAATAATATTTTTATAGATAACTATAGCAGATTAGTTGTAAATTGATTAAAAGCAGTGGTCAACATGTGATATAAAATCTATAATACTGATTCATTTTTACTTGAAATTCATTTCCGGTTAGAATTTTAGAATATATATGCAATGATGTTTAATAACTCGCTTGTTAAAATTAAGTTATCCAACATCCTTTGAATTCTGTTCATTTATTGTTTTCTCCTAAGTTAATCAGTTTTAACTGAGTTGTTAAAATATTAATAGCACACACACACACACATATATATATATAAAGAGAGAAAGAGTCGGACCCATCCCCATTTACCAAACCTCTATTTAAAGAATAAAAATCCCTAAATTAACGAATTATTTAAACAGCCAAAAAACGTTTTTATTAGTTTGAATCAGAAAAAAACTTTGGATTTCTTTTCAAATTACATATCCTTGTAGTCCGAAAAGAAAATGGCTTTTTTTTTCGTAAGCAGAGTGCTGCAGCCCATTATTAGAATTAATAGGCGCAGATCAGTCATGAGTGTAAATTAAGACGAGAGTTTTGAATTAAAGAAGAAATTTTTTTCTGAAACATCAATCAAAACTGCTACGTTTTCTAATGCTTTACATTGTTTAAAAATTGAAAACATGTCTCATGCAGCAAGATGTAAATGACACAGTGTTTTCTTCTCTGTACAAAGTAAAAAAATAATTCTCGAATCAGGAATCAAAAAGACTGGCAAACATCTTTAGTCAGTATTTTAAAATTTTCGATTAACTGGTACATAATAATTCGCTAGTTACATTTTTTAGCATTTGATTAAAAAAGTGCATAATTCCTATCTACGGATAGTGTTGGTGTATGTGCCTATTACGGAAATTCTCCAAAAGGTAAGTGCAAAAAATTTGCACTTTTTTTTACCCCAATATTTCGAATTAATGAATAAAATGTTCTATCCCGATTAATCCATGAACACTAGAAAGACTGAAACAGCCAAAAGCTGCCAACAGGACTGCATTGTGAAAGAATAGATAATGTGTAAAGAAATTTGTTTAAAATTAGTTTTTATATTTTTTATATTATTTATAGTCATAAACAAGTTATTAGTAAATATTAACAATAAAAATTATTTCACTTCGAAAAAAATACGAGTATATTCTAAAAAAATTTTAAGAAATTTTATCATTATATACGTAATTGTTTTTCTAATGGAAATTAAAAAGCAGTTAAAATGACTTCCTTGGACAATCTAGTGCTAAATCGGTGTCCGAATGTATATATCTAGTCACTCGCTCTATATTTGCTGTACATTTTAACTATAAATATATTAATAGTAGATTCTATTTTCTTAATTTTTCTTTCCTCTATTTTCTATTTTCTTAATTTTCTTCCCTTCTAATTAAAAATTTATGAAGAATTCGTCATGTTTTTGATAGAACCATCTTGAAATTTAGATTACTGCTTCTTCCGAAACAAATTGCAATCATATAACTTGCAAAAAAATCATTATGATTTCTTTCGGAGGAAATTTAGCATTTCAGCCATATGGTACTAAAAATAACACACACATACACAAAAAAACTGAAAATAAGAATGTTTAATTAGTAAAATTCAGATAATAAAGCAAACTCAAATGAGGTGACACACAAACATGATGTGTTAAATTATCCACTAAAAAAATCCCTATCTTTCATATATATTTATATGTAATCAAATTATTAAATAATAAACGTACTATGATATACTTAGAATAAGGAAATCACTGTTATCACCATAATCGCATACTATAAACAGTTGACTTCTTGAAGAGCAAGTGGATGGGTCATTTTGATCGCAAAAACAGGCATAACCATCTCATCAATGTACGGTAGTGTATTTATCATTTGTTTAAATTTCTTAGAATGCCGTAAAGATTGATTGTAACATATATCATAAACATTTCTTTTAAGTAGCCAGTGCTGTACGTCAATAAAGAGGATATCTGATGCGATTTATTTCTCTTATTTTTTCTGAAATGGACGTAATTCTAAACTTTGCGTTAGAAGCGATTTTCTGTGGTATTTCCGAGAAATAATGGTTTCAATATTAGTAAGAATTTCAAAAAGTATTCTAAGAGAAAGAAATCAGAATTGTATTAGTCCTTGCAAAATAAGGCAGTTAAAATTTGATCGTTTAAATTAAATTAATTTTAAGCTATTGATGTGAATCCTCTAAACACAAAAAAGGTGCTTGCACACATACACACACACATATATATATTTCAAAAATATACAAAAAATAGTTATATACCTAAGATAACTATAGTCATAATAGAAAAGATTTAGCCACAGAAATACTAAAAGCAAACTCCCAGCCTTAGGAACTAGGAATGCAGGTTTAAACAAAGTTTTTTGGCCAGCCAACCTTCACCTGAATTTGCCAATATTCTGGGCCATAGGGAAAGCAATAAATTTCTAGAGAAGTTTAACTATATTATAGATAAAACCATAATCTATTAATGTAATACTATGATGCTATAGCCTTTAATAATTACTAAAATATTTAAAATCAAAGCTAAACTAAAAGAAGACTTACCACGCGAATACATATTCGCCTCTTATAGACAATAACAGTAGCGCATATAATTATTATGTATTGATAAAGTAGCATTATTACTATATATATACTTTTAAAAATTCTATATTTTATTTTAAAATTTAAAGAAAATAAAAATATCATCCAGGCATAAACGATTAATTTTTAATAAAATATATTATTACAAAATTACTTAGCTAGAGGCGCCATCTATCTATAAACTGTACAACTGAAAAAGCTTTTTTTTATTTAACTGTTATATAACTTTTTATAAATTTAGGAGGGTAACTGTGTTCTATACAATGTTTAATAAAGTTATTAATATTTAAATATATATTAGATTTATCACTAACTAATACCTTGTTACGATAAATATAATTCAAAATAATATTTTGATAGATTCAAATAGAGATGTTTGAATTCCAGTAAGGAACTTTAAGAATGTTAAAATTAAAATCATCTCTTTTATCATAAATATTGCTATGTAATTTATAGTCCTTAATATATAATGATACATCCAAGTAATTAGTTTTAACAGGATTATTATTAATTTTAATTAGCTTTAAATATCCCGGATAAAAATTGATATTGGGATTATAATTATTATTTTTACCAAAAATAATTAGGTCATCTATGTATCTAAAAATGTAATAATCATTATTAATAATATAATTATTTTTGTAAAAGTGTAAATATAAATTAGCCAAACTATTGCTAGCAGGGCCACCTTGAGGCAAATACAGAGAACCATTAAAATTAATGTAGTTTTCTTTTAGGACAAAATTTATTAGAGTACTAAATTTTTGTAAATTTATATTAAGGTTATAATTTCTATGATTACCTAAAATTACCCTAATTACATCATTGATATTAATGGAATTAAAAAGATCTTCAAAGTCATAACTATAAACTGAATAAATATTTTTATTTTTTAAAAAAATTATTATATATATATATATATATATATATATATATATATATATATATATATATATATATATATAAAGGAACAAACTTCTAATTTGTATTTTCTAATAATCTCTAAAATTGAAGTATAGAATGATAAAGGGTGCGGGGTATTAAGGGGCTATAGGGTTCACTTTAGTAACCCTATAACCAAGTGGATTTCCGCAAAACCAATTTTCGCCGGATCTCTACTCCGTAAAATAAAAATGCAAGCCAAATTTCAAGTCTCAATCTAATAGAGCAAAAACGAAATTTTTATTGTCAATACCCCCCGTAATCTTGTTGAGAGTCGTTCTCCAAAATAACCGTTCTTAGCAGTTTTCAATTCAACAAAAAAAATAAAAAAAATTGCAAACCAAATTCCATTATTATAGGATATATAACACACATTATTATAGGATATATATAGGATATATATAACACCCTTTTCACAAAACCCATTTTGAGAACTGTACTCTATGAAAGGGATCTGTTTACCAAATTAGAAGACTGTGAGTCTAATAAATTAAAAATGGGAAAAAAATATCTATACGTCCCCTGATATATACTTACCCTCTATACGTCTTATATACCCCTCTACCTATATACCCTATACCTATATACGTCTCTTATACCCCTCTATACGTCTATACGCCACCTAGGGGTCAATTTTCACAAAACACATTATACAGGGGATCTTTAATCCATGAAAGGATTCTGGTTATCATATTTCAAGACAGTACGTCCAGTAGTTTAAAAATGGAAATAATTATCTATAACGCCCCTTAAGCCCCGCAACGCCACTTGAGGGTTGATTTTCACGAAACCCATTTTGTTACGTATATTCACCCTATGAGAGGAATCCGCTTACCAAATTTCAAGACTGTACCTCTAATAGTTTCAAAATCAGAATAATTATTTGTATCTCCTCTTAACCCCGCAATACCCCTTTGGGGTCAATTTTCCCCCAAAAAAATTTTGTAGAGGATATTTACTTCATGAAAGAAACATGCCTACCAATTTTCAAGCAGGTAGGTCAAGTAGTTTATAAACGAAAATATTTATTTATTAAGCCCCTTAATCCCCCGCAACGCCACTTGGGCTATTTTCCCAAAATCCATCTTGTAGCTGACCTCTATTTTATGAAAGGAATATATTTATCAAATTTAAAGACAGTGCGTCTAATAGTTTAAAAATGGAAATAATTATCTATAACGCCCCCTAAGCCCCCGCAATGCCACTTGGGGATCGATTTTCACCAAACTCATTCTGTAGCGTATCTCTACTCTATGTAAAGAATCAGCTTACCCAATTTCAAGATTGTACTTCTAGTAACTTAAAAATGGAAACAATTATTTATAATGCCCCTTTAACCCCCGTAACGCCTTTTGCGTTTCGAATTTCGCAAGATCCGTTCTTAGCATATCTCTACTTCAAGAAGGAACATGTTTACCAAATTTCAAAGTCTATAGGTTGAAAAGTTCCGGAGATATCGTTATTAGTCAGTCAGTCAGTGAGTGAGTCGCTCTATTCTCCTTTATATATATATATATATATATATATATATATAGAACGTCGTTTATGCGAACGTTTATTATCCGGAGCATCAAATATACAGACCAGTTTCTGGATACGTTTTCGAACAGTGCAATGCTCAGCATTGTTTCGCGTGAGGCCAAAATGAATGGTAAAACCCAAGGTGGGGGATATTTGGGGAATTTCAGTTGTGTGTGATTTGATAAACATCTGAGCGGAATATTAGGTCAGTTTGTTTTCAAATGAGGGGTGTGT